>JARFYF010000046.1:10209337-10220705 GCA_030265395.1 Rhina ancylostomus
TTCCTCAGATCCTTCTGGAGTGTAATCAAAGTAATATCCAAAGCCACGTTCTCCTTCCTCATTTGAATTCTGTGGTATTCAGTTTGCAGCACCTCACTGGAATGCTTGTGTCTGCAACACCACTCCTGAGTACATCTGTGTGAAGTCATGCTCCCAGACACCAGTTTGTATACTTTTGGCATATACACCCCAGTGAGGGCTGAGCCCACCTGCACCATCTCATCCCAGGAATTAGCTTGGTAAATCTCCCTTGGACTGCCTCCACTGCTACTACATCCTTTTTTTTGGCAAGGGGATCAAAACTGTGCGCAGTATGAGGTTCAGCCACACCAACAACCTGGACAACTGGAACAAAACTTCCTTATTCTTAAACACCAGCCCCTTCACCATAAAAGCCAAAATGCCATTTGCCTTCCTAACTACTTGCTGACCTGCCTGATAACTTTTTTGCAATTCCTGCACTGGAAGAGCTAGAGCCCTCTGAACTTCACTCACTTGCAGTCTCTCTCCATTCAGATAATAATCTGCTTTTTGATCCTCTTACTGAAGTATACCACCTCACATTTCCCCACATTAAATTCCATTTGCCATGTTTATGCCCAAATCACTCAATCTATCCACAATCCATTGTAGAACCACAATGTCCTCACCACAACATGCCCTTCTGCCCATTTTTGTATCAGCAGCAAACTTCATTTTGGTCAACCCTCCAGATCATTCATGTAAATAGTGAGCAACCAAAAGCTGATCCCTGGGGTTACATCCCTTCAGCCTGAAAAAGACATTTATTCCAACTCTATTTTTGACAACACAGCCAGTTTTTAATCCATTCTAAAGTACTTCCCCGAATACTTCAGGCTCAATTTATGCACCAGCCTCTTGCGATACCTTGTTAAATGCCTTTTGGAAATCTAAATGCACTGAAAACTTTCTATTTCTCTGCCCTGCCACCAGTTCTTGCACATGGTTTGCCCTACTTTCAAGTTTAGCAATATCCTTGACCTCCTTTGTTAACCACACACTGTGCCTCTTTCTTATAGAATCCCTCTTTCTAATTGGGATAAATTCCTGCTGAGCATTATTCAAACAGCTGGTCCAAATCTGCCACTGTTCATCTACTGACCTAGCTCTTAGCTTGTTTGCCCAGTTCCCCTTAGACAACTCCGCCTTTGTACCATTATAATTGCACTTATTTAAGTTAAAGACACTGGTTTTGGCCCTGTTCTGTTCACCCTAAGACTGCATCTGGAATTAGAGTCATAGAGCAATACAGCATGGATTCAGGCCCTTTGGCCCAACCAGTCTGTGCCGACCACAGTGCCCACCTAGCTAGTCCCAGTTGCCTGCATTTGGGCCATAGCCCTCTAAGCTCCACCCCTCCATGTACCTATCCAAGTGCTTCTTAAATGATATTATTGTACCTGCCTCAACCACTTCCTCTGGCAACTTGTTCCATATATAGGTCTGTCATTTAGTGGTCATTACCTCCCAGGGGATCTTTAGCCACAAGATCTCTTTTATTAATCTTGCCTCATTACGTATGACCAAATCTAAAATAGCCGGTCCCAGGGTAGCTTCCATAAAATACTGCTCTAAGAAGCTATCCCTGATGCACTCCACAAATTCTTCTCCAGTACTCTTGCCAGTTTGGTTTGTTCAGTCAACATGTAGATTAAAATCTCCCATGACAATTGCAGTTCCCTTTAAACATGCCTTTGATATTTCCCCATTTATGCTCCACCCTACTGGGGGCCTATAGACTACTTTCACCCATTTCTTCTTCCCCCTGCTGTCCATGATTTCAACCCAAACCCACTGTACATTACTCTTCACTGCCTCTTTATTGTGACTCAACATTTTCCTTGCTACCCCACCTCTTCCCCTTTTAGCCTGTTCTTTTGGAACATTGCATAACCTGGAATGTTGAGCACCCAGTCCTGGTCACCCTGCAACCATGACTCTGTAATAGCTCTTAGATCTATTAGATATTTATGTTATTAGATACATATTAGATAAATATTAGATATTTATGCTCATGGATTTGACAATGATAATGCCAGTGAATGTCAGGAGGATGTGATGAACTTTTCCTTGTTGGAGATGGTATTTGCCTGGCACTTGTGTGACATGAATGCTACTTGTCACTTACCAGCCCATGCCTGAATGTGCAGACACAGAATGCTTTAGTATCCAAATGGAACTGATTGCAGCCATCAACTAACACTCCACTTCTAAACTTATGGAAGGAAGGTCATTGGATCGACTGAAGATGGCTGGGCTCAGGAAACTGCCCTGAAACATTACTGTCCTCCAACACCCTCATTGATCTCCCTTCCTGCTAAGTGTACCTCCAGGCATTTGAGAATTTTTCCCTACTTCCCATTGACTTGAGTTTTATTATTTTACATTAATTATTGTTCTTAAAAGTCCAATTTTACCATCTTCCCTTAGCCTTCAATGTGAGAAAAATGAATCCAAACATTGTAGCCGATTCAACAATTTAAAGCGCAGATAAATAAGACGTATTCCAGGATATGTAAAGATGATTGACAAGCCTAGATCATTAAATGGGTCTTCCAGA
Organism: Rhina ancylostomus; assembly: GCA_030265395.1. NCBI lineage: Eukaryota > Metazoa > Chordata > Chondrichthyes > Rhinopristiformes > Rhinidae > Rhina > Rhina ancylostomus. Next base: position 10,211,919 of record JARFYF010000046.1, read on the forward strand.
AGTCAAGCTGTCTCTGGGGGCTGGAGCTCAGTAAGACATTGTCCCACCTGGTAAGGTAATTCTAGTTGGGCATGTTTAGGAAGTTTATCAATATTCCATTCTACTTAAGTGGTGGTGGTCCCAGGGTGAGGTAGAGACTGGATCTTTGCAATAATAACTCAATTTGGAAAAGTGAAATTGTGCATTCTTCTAAAATATGCTTATGAGTTTTAGTCCAGAAGATAAAACATAAGAACAGACTTTGGTTTGACTCTTGCTGCTTGTACTTTGTCCCTACAGCGGCCATGCCTTCAACAAGATAGACATTAAAGTCTGGGACTTGCTTCCCAAATCTCTCTGCCTCTCCTTACTTCCCAGATCTCTCCTCCACCTCTCTGGTTTAAAACCCACCCCTTTGACCAAGTATTTTGTTGCTGATTTTAATGTGTCCTTCTTTGCCTTGGCACCAGTTTCGTTGACCGTGTTCCTGCGATGGAATGTTTTACTGCCTTTAAAGACGGTTAATAAACTACATGTTGTTGTTCTGGTTGAAACAGTGAACTAATTATCTATGGGGAAAGATAATGACACGTCTGAACAAACCTAACCCTGCTTATTAAGCCCGACTAATCCCCAGAGGCCAAGAGCAAACAAGTTACTTCATCTATTATGGCTCTAAGGCTTTGACAACAGGCACATCCCGACCTAGGATCCTGAACACCTCAGACTGGTCTAATGTAATCTAAGTGTCTAGAAGCTCCATGAAGTGCAGATGTCGACATAAAATTTTGGAAATTGAATGAAAAAATTACCCTTTAAAGGATTTTGTTTTAATCACAGATGTGGTCTTTTCTAGGTCATTAGAAATGCAAATGATATTTTGTGTGGAATCAGCCAGCCGTCTGTGTGCAGTGAGGTGCTTCAGTCTCCACAGGGAGTTGCTTACATCTCAGGTGAGAACCAGTGATAATCCCAGCCGATATCACCACCCTGACCCATTTGTTGCTGAAAGCCTCATCTGTGCCTTTTGTTACCTCTGGATCCATCCACTCTGGTGAAGTTTTCCTGGCCTAGTCTCCCACTCTTTATAAACGTGTCCTCACTATACATTCTGCTTGCATTCTGTCTTGGACCTAATCATGTACGCACATAAGTCCTTTCTCCTGTGATCACCAACCTATGCTAGCCTCTCCTCTTACTCTTGTCTTGATTTTTTAGATCCCTTTCAGTTCTTTATGTCTCCTCTCATGTTGCAGCTCTGCCATTTCTGTGCTCCTCCATTTCTGATCGTCCCCAAACTCAATCTGTCCATCTGCCAGCTGTGGTACCTCTCCTGGGCCTGGATTCTAAAGTTCCCTCTCTTTCTCCACATCTTCTCTAAAGCCTACCTCTACCCATCCTAAATCTCCTGAATTTGAATGAGTAACAATGGGTTGCATCTATATTGAGCTTTTAATAAAATGATCCAAGCCCTTCACAGGAGCATTGTCAGATAATCTTTGATAGTAAATGCAAAACAAAATAATCCTTCCATTTCCGACCAGTCAATTGAAATGCTTTAATAAACTTACAGAGTAGAACGTCTCCCAGTTTGGTTACTTATAGATGAATTATGTAGATCAATCCCTGCCAAGCATCCCTACATGGTGGCCACAAATTAGTGGTCATAAAGAAACTATCTAGGGAACTGCAGAGCCATTAAGAAGTCAGCAGAATCATTAGAGCTTACTGACAAACCTAGTTTAATAATGCACCTGCAAAGTGTTTTGGGACATTTGTTAAAGGTGCTAATTAAATGGAGGTAATTGTTGTTTTGAAGTTGTTGTTCCACACTTACAGCCAGAATGTTTTCTTTAATTTATTCATTTTCTAAGACCCGAGTGTCAATGGAAAAGCCACTGGTTATGGTCCACTCCTAAATCCCCGAGAGAAGGTGGTTGTGAACCACCTCTTTGAATTCCTGTGGTCCTTCTAATGAAGGGACTCCTGCTGTGCTAATTGGTAGGGAGTTCCAAGATTGAGACCCATTGATGAAGAAGGAACAACAATACATTTCCAAGTCTGCATGGCATGACATGGAGCAGGAACTGATGTATTTTGGTCATCTATAAGTTACAGCAAGCATTCAGATTTTCAAACTACTTTTATTAATGGGTGCAGATGGTTTAATCTCAGTATTATTATGCTGCAAGGAAATGCGAATTAAAGCAATAATCTTACATGGATTGAATGGGCTCTACAGTGTTAACTCGGGGTAGTTCAGAGAAAAATGCCAGGAAGTTATTCAGGATATTAAATGGGCTGGACAAAGTCATTGGGATACAGCAGAACAAAAGGCACAAATTGAGTGTTATAAAGTTAGTTTAGGACTGGGATATGAACAAGATCACCTTGGATTAACTTAAGACTTTGCTGGGTGCTGTAAAGGGTAGAAGATAGATGCGGAAGGATGGAGACACTGGAAGGATTGAGTCAAATGGGCTCTCTGTGCAAACTGATCTTATGATTGTGTAACTTTTTACACTTCCGTTTGTTAAAGAATTATTTAGTGAAAAGGACCACCTGAATCTTTTGGTTAAGAATTTAACTTTGCACACATTGGTATCAGTAGCAAGACTGGGAGGAAGTGATGGCTATCTCACATCTGTGCCTTCAAGACAACACTGGTAACTTGTGCTGAACGGTGTCTGAGGTTTACAGGCTCGTGGGTATGTTTACTTTCTTCAAACTGATGACTAACACTCCCATCCTGTTTCTCATTGAGCAGTTCTTTGAAAGAAAGTACTTTTCTGTTGCCTCCTTTTATGTAAATAAACCCAGGTTGTTACGGAAATGTGATCAATGTACATTTGTTACAAGCACTCAATGCAACAGAGATGGTAGAGCTAGCAACATACACTGGAGAAATAGTGTTTCAACTCCATCCCATCGGTATGAATGAGGTTGCTACACAGTGGGACTAGCTGGATGGACCCTTTTTTCTGTAATGTTTATTATTTTTAAATATTTCCCAAGCTTTATTGTTTTGGACAACTTTTGTATCAAAGTTAGTGTTATGCTTCTGACCACCTCCATGTTGAATTACTCATGGTCTATTCATGGGTGCCTTCTGGCAGTTGGATGCACACTAGTGACTGAGTCCAGGGAGCATATCACCCCGTGACCATTCTGGTCTGGGGAAATAGAACCTTTTTAAACTAAAGTAGCTTCATGATAGGAGGAAAGAAATACATACATTTAGATCCTGCTTCAGGGAATGATAATTTATTGTTAAGCAGCACCAGTAGAATTGGTAATTTTAGCATCCCTGCATATGAAATATTAATCACGGGTTTGTAAAGTCGACTCTCCCGGAACTGGGAACATGGATAATCCGAAACCCAAGCTGAATGGGAATGGCTGCCTCTATGGTTGTGTGGCAAGTTCTGATTGGAACCTGGTATTCTAGGACATGCCAAGTGGAAATAGAGCCAACTGCAATTGCTCGGCCAAGTTTGACAAGTAGTTTATGAAACCTTAACTTTCATTTCTGTTACTTATCTGTCCTGTACATCTTGTTTGGAGGGAGAAATAGAGAGGTAATTAAGCAAGATTAAGCCCATCTTTTTCCTCTAATCATTAATTATAAATGTTGACCCCTTTGAGTGCTCAGCTGGTTAGATATGAATGGCTGAGTAACATGAACAAGGAAAATCTCTGGATTCTGTACTGAGTTAAATAATCTCGCCATTGAGAAGAAGGTTTAATTTGCATCTGTGCTCCTATAGGAGGAAAATGTGGCTCTGCTATACATTTAATTTTTAATTAAACAGAAGTATGTAGCTGGAAGTTCTCCAAGAACATGATCAAGCTTGGCTGAGAAGCCTCTGCTCACTTGTCAACACAAGTTGTCCGGATTTGCATATAGAAAAGTAAGTCTAAGAGGGCCCCTTAAAGTACAGCCAACAAAGTAAAATATCCCTCAAACACCATGGTTAAAATCTTCTTGGCTGCACTCAAATTATTTAGAAATAGGTGAAAATTGGTACATTTTTAAGGTTTTATGATATTTTTCAGTCAGATCTTACTGCTTTGCTTCCTGAGCTATGAACATAAGTGAGCACAGTAATTTGCTTTTGTAGCAAAACCAGGCCTTTAACACAAGCCCTAAGCTAAACCTAAATCTAACAGTTATCAGTGTACCAGAAAGAGAATTGAGGGAGCTGACCTAAATAGGACTGAGCGAGGAATCTTCCACATATCCAACATAGACATAGTTTGGACGTACATGGGTTGCCATAGTTACAACTTTGGTTTGGATGAGGTGAGTTAAGTTAAAGTTGTTCAGTGTGAGAACAACGTCAGACAGGCAAAGGAGGGTGAAAATCAAAAAAAAGGTAGATGCTGGATATCTAAAATAAAAACAGAAAATTGCTGGAAATACTCAGCAGGTCAGGCGACATCTATGGAAGAAGAAAGGGGGTCGACGTTTCGGATCCGAGGCACTTAGTCAGAATAGTTTCTCTTACCACAGATGCCCCGCCGAGTGCTTCAAGGCAAAGGAGAGTGGTAGTGGAGGGAGAGTGGTTGGGTCTCTGTTCAAGGAAGAACTGAAGAACCCTCCGGTTATCCTGGTGTGGGATTGGGAATCAGTGGGGAAAGTGAGCCGGCTGGGATGTGGAAAAGAGAGTGAGGTGCTGGAGGACGTCATATATTCATATGCACTATGTGGCAGATGTAGATGGGAAGAGATTGGACAGTGAGAGAAAGATTCAAGGTAGGAAGAAAAGAATTCTGAGGGATAGGAACAGGCTAAAACAGTGAATGTAATGGGATTGTGCTGCCTGTGGATCTTAAGGGGTTGGTAAAAGCAGGCTGAGTGTTGGGAGTGAGGTTGGCAGCTGTGGAGGAAATGAGGTTAGTGACGGGGAAACAACGTCTCATACTCTGTGGCAGAGCTGAGATCCAGAGGGAGGGACGAGGAGGTGTTTGAGAGTTGGATTTCGGCCTCTGTGAGATAGAGGTCCACTCACTAAACAAACAGCACCCTTTTTTGGCAAGTCTGATGACAGTGGTGGGGCTGATCCTTAATAAGCAGAATTCTGCAAGTTCAGGCAGGGATGAGTTAGAACAAGAAAACTGGATAGGAAAAATTGAGGTGGCAAAGTCACACCCGGCAGTTTGTAACATGTTGATCCACAAAGGGTAAGGAGTCAGGGGGTCCAGATAGATTGGGAATTTGGAAATCAGAATGCTCCATTTCTTGTGGTGAAGACTCCCAGCCAAAGAAATGAGCATCAGGGCAGAGGAAGAAGGGCACCACAGAATGTCGGGCTTGGGGTGGTTTTAGATTTCTTTCATTTTGTGATAAACAAAGTAATCATTAACTTAATAGATTGTGGAACCCTATAGTTAATTTGTTGATTGATGCACATATCTGTGGCTTATTGTGAAAGTTTGCCCATCTGCACATTATCACGTTCCAGATTTTCCTTGCATTTCCTAGGTGTCAATGAGGTGTATAAAGTGGCAAAGCGAGTGGAAGGAGGGATGAAGGACTTGAGAATTGACAATGAAAAACTCCGTAATTGTTTGAGGGACATTGAACTAATCTGGAACAACCTACAAGCTTTCCTCTCACTTACCCCTTCTGTCTTACAGATGTTGGTAAGTCTAGAAATGACCATCTGCAGCATTAGTAGAAGTAATAAAATGCTTTGATTGTTCATCTGATTATTCTATTGTTATTTTAATAAAAGCATTGATGCACTGATGCATTCATGTGATACACAGAACAATTGAGACCTGCTCTTTATTAATTTGTTTTAGTCACTTCAGTTTAAATTGCTGAACTTGGGCTGTAGATCAGGCTCTAGGGCTATAGATATGGTGAAGGCACACAGCCTTTTTTCCCAGGGAAGGGGAACTAAGAACTAGAGGGCATAGGTTCAAGGTGTCAGGTGAGAGATATAAAAGTGACCTGAGGGGCAACTTCTTCATGCAGAGGGTGGTGCTTATATGGAACGAGCTGCCAGAAGCAGTAGAAGCAGGTACAATAGGAACATTTAAAAGACACTTGGATAAGTACATGGATAGGAGGGGTTAAGAGGGATATGGGCCAAACGTGGGCAAATGGGACTAGCTTGGTGGGCACCATGGTTGGCATGCAAGATGGATGAATGGTCTGTTTCCATGCTGTATTACTGAATGGCTGTAACTTCACAGCTATCTGAACTACTCCATTTCCACCCTGCCTCCTGTAAAGACTCTATTCCATTCTCACAGTTCCCCCTTCTCCAATGCAGTACCTCCATCCAGTGCCTCTGAAACATCTTCCTTCTTCCTGAACTGTGGCTTCCCCTCCACCATTGTTTACAAAGCCCTTCACTGCAACCATTCATTCCCACATCTCTCATCTCATCCCCTCTCCTCTGGGACAGATCAAGGATAGAGTTCCCCTGGCCCTTATCTTCCACCCCACTAGCCTCCACACTCAACAGATCATTCTCTGCAGTTTCCGCCACCTTCAAAGAGATTTTGCCACCAGACACATCTTCCCCTCTCCTCCCCTTCCAGGATTCCGCAGGGACCGTTCCTGGTCCACTCTTCCATTCCATCCTCCGCACCCCTACTTACCGCACTTGCCCTTGCAACTGCGGGTGATGCAACACTTGTCCTTTTACCTCTTCCCACTATCCAGGGAACCAGACAGTTGTTCCAGATGAAACAACAAACGCACTTGCACTTCTTCCAGTCTAGTGTACTGCATTCGGTGTTCACAGTGTGGTCTCTCCTACAATGGAGAAACCAAATGTAGATTGGATGCTTGTTTCTGGAGCACCTGAGCTCAGTCCTCAGGGACGACCCTGAGCTTCCTCTTGCTTGCCACTTTAATTCGCAACCCAGCTCTCACACTGACCAATCTGTCTGTGGACTTCTGCACTATTACAATAGGCCTGAAACAAGCTTGAGTAATCCACCTGGGCACATTGCAGCCTTCTGGACTCAATATTGAATTCTACAACTTCAGGACACTTGATTTCTCGGTCTGTATCAGTTGTCTGTCCGTGATTTATTTTTCTACTTCTTTTTCCTCTGCGAATGGAGGATACATCCAGTCTGACTGCTGGGCATGTCTTTCTGCCCTGTGTTTTGCCAATCTGATGTTCTTTTGTTTGTGAAAATCAGAAAAACTGCAGATGCTGTAAATCTGAAACAAGAAACAGAAAGTGTTGGAAAAAGCAGATCAGGCAGGCTGCATCAGTGGGAAGGGGACCAGAGCTGATGTTTCTGGTTGAAGACCCTTTGTCAGAACCGCAAAGGGCTCAGAAGAAGTTTGGAAGCTGCAGGGATGCTGGGGGAGGGGGATGTCTCTGATGGGGCGTAACTGGGGATATGCTGTTGTTGGATCCGGTTATTTTCAAATCTGCAGGTTCTTTCAGGAGTCCAAGAATAAGTTGAAAACAACTTGGTGCTTCACCAAGTTTTATTGGAAAAGTTTAAAACAAAGAAACAGAGCACATGGCACTAGCTTTACTACTGGGAGATGAGCTGAGACAAAAGAATTAAAATGAGCTAGGGCTGGGGGAAGAGAGCAAGAGAGAGAGAGAGGCAAGAGAGAGAGAGAGAGGCAAGAGAGAGAGAGAGAAGCAAGAGAGAGAGAGAAGCAAGAGAGTGATGAACAAAAAAACGACACCTTTTCTACCTGAGATAAGAGGTACTTCTTAGCTAACAATGGTCCAATCAGAAAACCTATTAGATACCTGAGGCAAAACCAACCAATGAGAAAACACGTATTCACCTGATGGACGAACCAATAAGCTAAGGAGCGGCCATTCCTCATACTGCCACTTGAGGTGTATTAAACACCATACGTATTAAAAAACTACTTAAAACACTTGAATCCAACACTGTGAACAAGTTTATCTGGTTAGTGAGTGAATAGGAGCAGCTAGAGAGTGAGAACCTTGACAAATGTGGGAGTTGCAGGAGAGCAAGCCCAGCAGGACCAGTGTTGAGACCAGCAACGGTAACCTTCCCTCCAGTGCACGATTTTATTTTGGTTGGAGTTGCTTTCACTTTCAGCTTCACTATTCTGCTGTGAGTTGGAGTCAATGTTCCAAAATTCACTAAAAGTTCGGGTTGGCACAAATAAATTTGCCACCTTAGTAAGTTTGGTGGTGTAGCGGACGGTGAAGAGGGTTATCTAAGTTTACAAGGAGATCTAGACCAACTTGTGAAGTGGGCCAGAGAATGGCAGATGGAATTTAACTTGGACAAGTGTGAGGTAACAGTAAGTTAAACCAGGGTAGGACTTGCACAGTAAATGGTAGGGCCCTGGAGAGTGTTGTAGAACAGAGGGACCTAGGGGTACAGGTACATAGTTCCCTGAAAGTGGAGACAAAGGTAGATAGTGTGGTGAAGAAGGCATTTGACACGCTTGTCTTCATCAATCAGGGCACTGAGTACAAGAGTTGGGACGTCATGTTCCAGCTGTACAAGATGGTGAGACCACACTTGGAATACTGTGTGCAATTCTAGTCATCTGGATATAGGAAGGATGTCGCTGGCCAGAAAGAGTGCAGAAAACATTCACAAGGACGTTACTGGGACAGGAGGGCTTGAGCACCAACTTAGCATGACCACAACTTCCTAACCTGTAGGTCTTTGGAATGTGGGAGGAAACCGGAGCACCCGGAGGAAACCCACGCAGTCGTGGGGAGAAGGTACAAACTCCTTACAGACAGCGGCTGGAATTGAACCCAGGTCGCTGGTGCTGTAATAGCATTACGCTAACCGCTACACTACCATGCCTGCCCATCGTTTCAT
>JARFYF010000046.1:10425855-10439293 GCA_030265395.1 Rhina ancylostomus
GCCATGACTCTTCATCATGGTGGAAGAGGGACTTAGTAAGTCATTTAATTTGCTCTGTGTTTCGTGGTAGATATTGATTAACATGCTTGTGTTTGGTTTACGTCAGTATTTCTTTAATGCAGTTGTTATCTCTCAACACGCCATTGGTTGTGCAAAAATAGCAGGCAGGAGTCAATGTAATGTGTGTTAATCACGAGCTAACAACTGTGTTAAAACAGTGCAGACAGGAATTCAACAAAAAAGTGTGAACTGACATGATAAAAATAGCATGTGGAACAAATTAAGTCCCCGTGGATGGTTATTTGGAGATACAAAAGCAACTGCTCCAAGACTTTCTATTTAATTTGACGGAATTGGCTGTATTTGAACTTCACACCTATGAAAATAAAATTTGCATCATAACTATCACCAGTTTCTGCACACCATTTCCTTTTCTCCAAGGATTCAGCTCCTCAGCATCTGTAGAAACTGTAGAAGTACTCAGCAGGTCAGGCAGCATCTGTGGAGAGAGTAACAGAGTTAATGTATCAGGTCAATGACTTGACCTATAGCGTTTCCTGTTTTTACTTTAGTTTTCCAGCGTCTGCAGTATTTTGATTTTTTAAAACTTGCAGATGTCGATTCCTTGCTGGAGTTTACTGCAAGGAGGCAGGATTCTCTTCAGTATCTTGTCTGAGTGGCCATTACTATTCATGCGAGAGCCCTGGTTATGGACACAGAAGATTATTTAACCATGTGGGGCATCACAGCTGAGTTCAGTCTTATATTAGGCCAATGTCCATTTCTAGCAGAGATCATTAGAGAGTGACCAGGAAGAGGAAACATGCCTGATTCTCCATCTTTAAGCCTTGAAGGTTTCTGAAAGCAGGCAAAATGATTCATCCACCTCCTTCCTAGACATTGTTCATTCATATGAGCACTGTGGTTATTCATAGCATCTAGCCCAGGAAATCTCAGGATCTAACCCCATCACTTGGCCCCCATCACACGAGAAGACCTTCAAAGATGTACTAACTTAGACATTGCATCTCCAAGGCTAGGTACCAGCACCAGAGCCCAACACTATGGCAATAGACTGCACAGCTTAGTTACTAGTAGAAACCAATGCCTGTAAATGAGTATTTATATGCTGTTGGTTACAATGTAGCTCACTGTTAGATAGTAAAGATAAGAAAGGGTAGGACAGGGTTGTTTGGTCATAATTACTTGCATTGATATGCACTTGAACAAGTGCTGAAGTGGGGGCTCATGTTGGAAGGCATCAGACTCGTGAAATTTGCTGATGGTGCTGCCTTTCGTTCCTCTTACTTTGCCGTCCACTTACCAAAAGACACACATAACTGAAAAGAAAAATTTTGCAGGACTGCAGGTAAAAAGCAGGGGAGCAGGAGCAAATTGGACAGGTTTCTCAAGGGGCTACAGATACACTGGACTGTATGGCCTCCCCTAACTCTGTATGAAGCATGAGACGTGCAACGGATGGCTGCTCTTCTGGGGTGGTGTTCTACACTGAGGCTGCCTCCTGTTGGTGTGGACATTGGGAGTGTGGCTTTGCAATTTCAATGCCCCATGTGATAAAATGAGTCTCTCTGTACCTGTTACTACTTGTTTGTTGCATGTTTACCAGTGAAGCTTCTGGGGCAAGATAAAGAACTAAGTGGAAGGGAACATTCCTCATTCCTTTATTTAGGGTATTTTAAATATTGCATTGGAATTAAGTTGAATCAGAAATTCCAGCATGGCCCTCATCTGACAGGCCAAGCCAGCCGGAAAGTCAAGCAAATAATAATTGCATCCTATCTGAAATAAGTCATGTTTTTAAGAATAGTCTGTGTGCTGAAATGTAGCTGTCTAAAAAATTTAGAGAAGTAAATTGGATTTCATCTTCTAAAGCAAAATAAATGACTTTATCTCTGCCAACAGTACTAGATCAGGTGTCCTTCGAAAGGGCTTATGCAGACAGTTTATCAAGGTTCTTTCTATACCATTTATAGAATGCTACACTGCTAATGGTGCCGACTACCGAGGCTGCCAGAATCGAACCTCAGACCAAGGAGGAAAACCCTGCTTGTATTGGAATGAAACCTTCCAGCACCCGTACAACACCCTCAAATACCCAAATGGGGAAGGAGGCCTTGGGAATCATAACTATTGCAGGTAACACATACTCTGCGGTGAAGCACTTTTATCCTTTGAATGTGATGCTTTTTTAAACTGTTATGGTTTCTACACAGAAATAGGAACAAGAGCAGGTCATTCTGCACATTTCTCTGCCTTTCATTGGATAGTTGCTGATTTGCATCTTAACTCCATTTATCAAAATCTACCCATCTCTGGTTAGAACCTTTCAGTTGGCTCGTGAGCCCAGTAGCTTGTACTTGGAAGTAAATTCCAGATTTCTACTCCCTTTTGTGAGGTGAAGTGCCTTCTGGCATCACCCAGGATGTGATGTTTTGTTCGCTTCAGCTTGTTGAGAGGTGAATAAGCAGCAAAGTACTGACACATGTTTGAGATAAAAAAACACAATGTAGCAACAGATGTTGGAAAACATCTCCTAATCCTTCCTGTGCACCGACGGAGGATTATGCCAGGAACATTTACATGAACAGAAATGTTATGCACTCAAATCTGTAGCTCCCTTTTAACTTGTGACCATGCATCGAGATTTTCTTTGACCTAAAATGATTTTGAATGCACCATTAATAGCTTTGATTGCATCACAGGAAACTGGGAAATGGGCATTGAGGGTCGGGGCTTTGGGGTGTTTTGCAGCCTAGATGGTTGAATGGGCTATGCACAGTTCCTCAGGACTTGGATTTGATGGAGTAGAAGACCTGCAGTATTTTATTCATAAGCTTTGACAGTCTGAACCTAAATGTCAAAGGGCATGGTCCTCCAGCAGAGAGCTTCTGCTGATTTGGAATTGAATTGGGCATTGATTGGGGAGATTAGTGTGACAACTGAAAAATGCCTCACTAGTACAGCAAGAAACACTGCACTCAATATATTGGAAGAGAAGTGAAACATTATACCAAAGCACATTACAATTGATGTTGCTCAAGTGTCTGGTACATAATAAAAACACGCAACTTCTACTTCCAGAAAAAAGCTGCACCATTGTTCATACTGGGCAGAGAAAGCTTTGCTCTTTATCTAACTATTGATGCAGTACCTGACTAGGGAATGCTCAGTGCTGATAATGGGACTGAGCAAATTCCATTTATCCACAATAATATCCCTCAGTTCAATCATTTTCCTTCAAGATTAGTCTTAAGAATAGCCAAACCCTGCATACTTTCCCAGTCATTAATATCAACAGACTGCTTTTCCTAAAGTTGAGTTAATTCCTTTTCTTTGCTGATAAACAGACAGACACTTTATTTCTTCAGATTGCGGCAGGGGCTTATGAATATTAACAAGCTGATAAATTATGCACACAGACCATAGATTCTGCAATCAAGTATTGGGTTCACTAGAAAAGGAAAACATCAAAACAGAGAAGCATAAGCATTTCTAACACTGTAATCTTTGGGGAACTGTACACTATGCAGAGATCAATTAGTCAATAATTCTGACTAATAGAAAGTGGGTTTAACAAAAAGTTTATTAACTAGGGGTGAATTTCATTTCCTGCTGCTGCTTGTATGGAATAAACTACTTATTGCGTCTAATTCTGCTGCAGAAATTACTCTCAAACCTCTACTGATAGCTCACAGTGAATTAACATAGTTAACAAAGAACATGAAATAACTGCTTTGAAGCGATCCTATGTGCTACCCAGCCAACAAATTACTTTTGGATTGCAGTTCCAGTATTGTGCAGGCAATCAAAGAGCAAAAGAAAACTACAGACCCTGAAAGTCTGAAATAACACAACAACAGGAGGTACTCAGCTGGTCGGGCAACATCCGTGGGAGAAGAAGCAGAGCAAAGGTTTCTTCAGAACCAGGAAAAATTAGAAATCAATGCTGTTCTAAATTACAGAGAAGAAGTTGAGGTGCAGGGAGTGTGGTGACCATTGAGAGTGAATGGAACCAATGATGTGACGCTGATTGAGAGAGAGCGGTTAACCTCAGCCGATCTGTCTAGAGAAGGTAAACCTGTAAATAGGAAGTGAATGAGATTGAGCTAGGCAGTTCTCACACATGGCAACTGAGGTAAATAATGAGTTAACTGTGTTTTGGCAAGGAAGGATTAACAATGATAGGAAAAGATCAAATCAATTCTTCTTGCTATTCTGTATGGGCATATGGAGCTTTCATGTAGACTTAATTCAAAAGATGTCTTCTACAACAGAGCACAAGTGCCAGCCCAGATTAAAAGCTGAGGTCCTGGAGTGGGGCTTCTGACACAGAAGTGCCAAACCCTCAGCCTGCTGCCAGAAATTGATTAATGCTACCTGTGAAATTATTCTACCTGCTATTTCAATAAAAATGTCAAACCATTTGTTTTAACACTTTCAATAACTATCAGAAAGCTCATCCTTTGTCAAATACATCATGTCGCATGGCAGTTTATTATAGCAGATATAAGATTAATTTAAAAAATGACGAAGAGAACATTGCAAGTGGGTCTTCTTTGGAGTACATCTTATCCTAAATATAAAGTTTATTTTCATTGCAAACACCAATATCAGGACAATTGTTTGAATTCAGATTCGATCCAAGTAATGACCTCTTGGGAGTTGTATATGTTATTCTGCAAATACATTACAGTATAAAACACCAAAAGAGGGAAGAAAGTACATAAAAACTGAACTGGGGTAAAGTTCCTCAGGGTGGTCCAACAGTTTATCTTTATGTTGGGCTGGTCTCAGTTTCTTCTTTCGTAGTTGCTCTCTTAGGATCTAAGATGACTTGCTTCCACTCCAGCTCCATCAGGTGACTCATGAAGCCAGCGAAGGATTCGCACATTTAGCCAAAGGTACTTCATGGCTGGGCGAGTAGCTTGGGAGGTCATGCACTCCTGCTCTTTACTCTTGGCCACGGTGTGGACTTGATGTGCCATTCTTCATTTTGAGTGATCATGGGCCAGAGATGGTTGTGGATGTTGCACATTTTCAAGGAGGTTTTGGGAACATCCTTGAATCTTTTCCTCTGTCCACCTGATAATCTCTTTCTGTGCCAGAGTTTAGATAAGATATCTTTATTAGTAACGTGTACATTGAAACACACAGTGAATTCCATTTTTTGCGTAGAGTGTTCTGGGGGCAGCCCGCAAGTGTCACCACTCTTCCAGCGCCAACATAGCATGCCCACAACTTCCTAACCCGTACGTCTCTGGAATGCGGGAGGAAACCAGACCACTCGGAGGAAACCCACACAGACATGGGGAGAATGTCAGACTCCTTACAGACAGCGACGGGAATTGCTGGCGCTGTAATAGCATTGTGCTAACCCGCTTCAGGAGTCTGGTGTCAGGCATGCAAGTGATGCAGCCTGCCCACTGGAGCTGACTCAGTGTAACTGGAGATGTTGGCCTTGGAGTAGATGCTGCTGTTGGTTTGGTTCTTCTGCCAGTGAACCTGGAGGATTTTGTGACATCTTTCTTGTGCTTTTAGGTGCCTGCGGTAGGGAGTCCATGACTTAGAAACATACAGGGGAACGGGAAGTGTTGTGCCGGGTTTGAGGTCTTAATCCCAAGGCTGTACTGATACACTGAAAACGACAATGAATTTCTTCTCACATTCACTGCTGGGGTGTTGAAGGGTGACCTTGCTGCCATAATGTAGAATGGTCTTGGTGGGAGGTACTGGATGCAATGACTGACTCATGATGTGAGTTACACACTCAAATGAAGCAATTTTGGTTATGCCAACTGGGTTCAAGGAAAGACATTTTGAGAACTTGGATGCCAGTTTTGAGGTGGTTCAGGTTTAGGGACCTTTCCATTTCACCCTTGTTTCCAAATCACAAAGATAAAATAAATTAAGTAGAAAGAGAATATTGGAATCTTGAGGTTATGGAACCTTATGGTTGTGCCCAATTTTACACTTCAGTTCTGATCAATGAATTTAATTACCTGTACAGGGATAACAGGTGAAATCTTGAGGAATTTCAGTAGTCTATTTGCTTTCAGCCTTAGGTTATGAGGGCTTGAAAGGAATAGTTAATGTTGGGGGCATATGCAACAGCACTTTTGCAGGTGTACATTAAACAGGGTAGATATTATAAATACATGGGCACAGTCATCTTTTTATATTTGTCACATAATCTTCTGGAGAAAGTTGTATCAGATAATGGTCCAGAGTTTAGGTTGTTTCAGTTAATACAACTTATGCAGAATAAATAGAATAGAGAGTGATTTCGGTTCTCTTTCCCACCTAGTTTAAATTGGAAAAGCATTAAGGTCAGTTTGTGCTGTACTACGAGCATTGAAGCAATTTGTAGCAGAAGGTTGGTCAAACATCATGAAACGTAGACGCAGCATTTCTTCTGAGCCTATAGAACCTCAGCACACTCCATAATTCAATCCCGATGTACAGGAAACTCAAGATGCAGCCAATTTTCATTCAACCCAAACAGGAGTGGAAGATTGTGAAAAGGCATTTCAAGCAGGTAAAAGGACTCAACAGAAGTCACAAGGAGAAGATGTTAGGTCTGCATGATAGAATTTGTGCACTGAGTCCTCCCATTTGGAGACGAGGGGATGGGAAATTGAGGAAGTATTGGAGATACGCTCTTCTGAGAATTATCAGGATTGGTTAGAGATTCAGAAAAATATTATATCAAGACCACTTGATCCTGGTTAGGAGAATAGTAAAGAAGACTATGTGATCAACAATGTTATTAAAGTAAATTCCACATTTTTCAAGAGGAATCAATACAAATTCATGATGATTAAGGTGAGACAACATCACCGAATCCCGAGATGGATGAAACTCCAACAACATCAAGTCGTTCGATTAAATCAACAGAAGTAGCATCACAACTGCTGTGAAGATCACAGAGTGCAAAAACCCATGATCAGTTATACTTTAAAGCAGGTTAAATCAGTTATTGTTTTTATATAAAAAGGAAGCAGTATAATTTACGGAAATATGTTCAATGCCATTCATCTGTATTGCTGTGTGCAAGGACAGTGTGAATCAAATTGTGCATAAATCAGACACACCTTGTATGAGTTCTTCATGTCTTACGTGTATTCATCTGTAGACTCTGTCATCGACTTCACTGAAGGTTAAGAGTTCACAGAATACACATACTTCAGAATAATTGATTTAGACTTCAATGTAGGGGTGATAATTAAGAAGTTTCTGATGATATCAGGATTGGCAGTGTTTAGTAGAAA
Source organism: Rhina ancylostomus (assembly GCA_030265395.1). NCBI lineage: Eukaryota > Metazoa > Chordata > Chondrichthyes > Rhinopristiformes > Rhinidae > Rhina > Rhina ancylostomus. The sequence continues at coordinate 10,433,145 of JARFYF010000046.1, forward strand.
GAAAGAATGTTCTCAGCTACTAGAATGTAATGATGAATAGGTTAGTCTGCACAGTTGTGGCAAGTAGAGTTCAACTGGGAAGTAGTGCACTTGGGGAGGACAAACAAGGCAATGGAACACACAATAAATGGTAGGAGACTGAAATGTGTGGAAGAACTGAGGAATGATGTAGTATGTACTCACAAAGAGGAGATAAAGTGGCTATGAAAGCATATGGAATAATTGGCCAAGACATAGACTGAAAGAGTAATCAGAGTCCTGCTGCGACTGTATTAACTAAAGAGGAATCGAGTCCAGCATAATCATGTCAATTGGTGGGACAGGCTTGAGGGGCCTGGTGGCCTACTGCTGCCCCTATTTTCTTGTGTTCTTGTATATTAAACATTAGGTCACAGCCAGAGTATGTGTGTTTTGTTCTGGTTGCCGCACCTCATGAAGGGTGCCACAACTAGAAAGTGTGCAGAAGAGATTTGCACACTTTGCCAAGGCCATAGAATCATAATTGTAAAAAACAGCTGACCAGGCTGGGGTCGATTCCTTTGGAGCACTGAGGGAAGATTTAACTGAGAGGTGTAAAATCATGAGAGACCCAGATGAGGATAAACACTAATTTCCAGTATAAACAGGTCAAAAATCCCGGACCATGCATTAAATTGGTGGAAAGATTCTAGGGGAGGTAATAAAACACACATGCATCTAAGAACTCACTGCCTGAAGAGGTGGTGGAGGCAGAAACCCTCTCTAAAGATGGGCACTTGAGGAGCCATTACCAGCTGGGCGATGGACCAAGAGCTAGGGAGTGGGACTAACCTAAAGTCCATTAAACTGAAGTATGGCAGAATGGTCTGGCTGGCCATTTCCTATGCTGTAAATTTCTATGAGTCTGTAAATGCATAGCCACCAAGAAAGGGGCTCCACTTCTCCAAGACAAAGAATTAAAGACGGTCTCAGACTCCAAACGCTTCAGTGAATCAGCTGATGAACTTTTCTGTCTGGTATTGAATATAAGCCATCTAGATGTTAAGTTTAGCAGGACTATGTAACCAGTGTCTTAAACCTTACTCAGAACTATAATGGAAATGTGCATTAGTAGTGTAATAATATTTGGAACTGTCTTCATGGGTCACTGGGCCTGTGAGAAATGGGTGCCACTTCTCTCTCTTTTTACCTCTCTGTCTCTCTCATTTTCTCTGTCTCTGTCTTTCTCTCTGTCTCTCATTCCTTTACTTCCTTTTCCAACCTCTTGTACTTTCTCCTCATTCCACCCAGTACCTGGTGTTGCAGCAGGACGGGCTGAAGAAATCACAATGTGCCAATAACAGGCATGTCCCATTCATCCAAACTGGTCCGACGATGGTGATAATCTGAATGCAGCCTGTGTGTGTAAGTGGCAGCTGGTGTTCGTGCTGTAATGCATAACATTACATTGACCTTCCAAATTAAACACCAATGTTTGCAGCATAACTGGATAGATTTCAGCAACACTCCCTAATATCAATATCAGCATTCTGCTTAGTGTCTTGTGTTGACAGTTTTTTGTAATAATACAAATTACCATTCAGAAAACCTTTTAGACTCTCCAAAGTTTGGGGCAAAAACGCCACATATTGACCAAGTATATATTAAGCAGCAACAGTGCTCTAGTTAATATTTATAAGTTTTGCATTCATTAATGTGCTTAATTAATGAGATACAATTTTTCCTATGCCAGCCGAATAATAATTTAAGGCATGTTTTGTTTTCTCCCATTCAAAGTGATTATAACAGAACATGACAGCAATATAGTACTTGAAAAGTATTCAGGCATCTTTGAGATGGTTTATTAAATTATTTTATTTGATCTACTTAAATATAATTGCAGTCCACATTTGTTGCTGGGTATTCTGATGACATTATTAAAATAGCTTGTGCTATGGAGTTATAGCAATACCTTACATGATAAATAACTTGTGGATAATTCTAAGTTAATTGGTAAGCTATTACAAGTAATATGAGGGACAAAAATATGCATCCAGTTGCTACTGGCTGGGATACTGTCCTCTGCCTAAAACAGTGATGGAAGCAGATCCAATATTAACTAAGGTTAATTGACCAATAGTTGAGTTGCAAAAGTATGCAGGGCTTTGGGAGTAGATTGGGATCAGGAAGTAATTGGATAGCTCTTTTAAGAAGCAGCAGAAAAATAAAACTGAAAGAAAAACCAGACAATGCAGGAAAAACTCAGCAGGGTAGACAGCACAAATGGAGAGAGAAACAGAGTTAATATTCCAGCTTGATGGGCTTCCATCACAACTAGAGACAGTGAGAAAATAGACCAGCTTTCACTGCAGAGAAGAGGGAGAGTTGAAGAGAACAAAGGGAGTGCCTGTGATAGAGTGGAAATGAAGGGACAATGGATGACATAGATTGGGAAAGGCTTGTTAATGGAAGCTGATCTTCCTGGAGGAATACACAGAGGGAAAATATAGGAGACAGGGAAAAAACAGCATCCAGTTGCAACTGGACAGATGGGAATGGAATAGAATGCAGTATGAGCCACAGCTGAACAATGGAAGAGGATGGTGTGATCAACTGGACCAAAAGACTAAGCAAGGTTATTTTATCATGGTCACTTACAAGGGCTACACAAGAGACTGCAGATGCTATGGTCTGGAGCAAAACAGAACTGCTGGAGGAACTCAGTGGGTCAGGCAGCATCTGTGGCTGCCGAGAAATGGCTGATGCTTCGGGTCGAGACCCTCCAGTGTCCGGTGCTCCTAAAAGTCGGCCATCCATCTGCCTTCTCAGATGCTGTCTGACCTGCTGACATCCTCCAACAGTTTGTTTTTTGCTCCAGTTACAGAGGATGGGGGTTGTGACTTTAGGGACATTTCAATGCCAGGCAGTGTTGGAGAACTTTGAGGTTCAAAGATGGAGTTGCCATAGAGCTGGGGACAAACTTACGGGATAGCAATATGTCCCTCGTTAGTTCCAGGGAACCACATAAATGGACTTTCCTTCTAGTTCCAGGTGGTCCTAAAAAGCCTCTACAGTAGTTATGACCATTGTATAAGCCACCTCTGCTGATCAGATGAAGCTCACTGTGTAGCTGAAAAACATGATGATGGTGAAACCAAACACAGACTAGGTGAGCGTTTCGTAGAACACCTGCGCTCAGTCTGTAACCACAATCTGCATCTCCTTGTTGCCAGTCACTTCAACTCCCCCTCCCACACTATCACAGATACGTCAGTCCTCTCGGCCTCCTCCTCTGCCAGGAGAATTCCAAGTGCAAACTGGAGGAACAGCACCTCATTTTCCGTCTTGGAACCTTGCAGCCTAACGGCATGAATATTGAATTCTCCCACTTTAAGTAATCCTCATATCCCCACCCCCACTTCCAACCATGCCTCTTCTTCCCTTTCGTAGCCTATCTCTCTTTCTTCTATCCCCCGTTTTCCCTCCTTACCTTTGACCCATCACCCAGTGGATCTGTTCTCCCCTCCTCCCCTGCACCTGCCTATCACTGTCTCTTACCTGCATCTACCTGTCACCACCCTGTGCCCACCCTGCCTCCCTGCTTTTGTCCCCCTATCACTGCTCTGCTTTTCCCTCCTATGTATTGGGCTTCCCCTTTTCTTATATTCAGCCCCGGAGGAAGGGTCCTGACCTGAAACATTAACCGTCTGCTTTTCACCATGGATGCTGCCTGGCCTACTGAGTTCCTCCAGCATCGTAGTGTTTTTCATCTAGATTCCAGCATCTGCAGTCCTTTGTTTCTCCGTGCATCATTTACTGTATATGATTCAACATACTGTATTTAGGAATCTGATGCATTAGAAGTCTTCAGATTTTCTCTGTCTACTCAGGAACTCACACTTTAGTTTGTAAATTCTTTAAAATTCAGTGTCCCAAGATCATATTAAAATTCTGTATTTCATGCCAAGACACATGTACTGACAAATATTTTTGCCTTTTTGTTTTTTTTCTAGGGAGATAAATCTTTTCATAATATTCTTTTTTCATGGTATGTCTGCCTGAAATTACTGCATTGATTTTCAGGTATTCATCAATTTATTTAAAGAGTATCTCTGTATCCCAGAAGCCTGGAGAGAATCTATGTTATCTGATAACCACCTGAAAGATTTGGGAATGTCTTTATTCCACTCCGGGAAAAGAACACTGATCTGTCTGACTTTGTAATTAATTTAATATCTGCCTCAATCCAGAAATAAACATTGAAACAGGATGCTGACAGAAATTATTGTCAGACCTCATTGTATTCTTCCATATATCTTTGCTCCAGCTGGGCCAAAGTTCTGACAAAAGTCACTGATGTCTGAATCTGAATCATAACTCCAGAAATTCTCGCAGTCAAGACATCAGGTTTAGAACCTTCCGTTTAACACCTCCTCACATCACATGGGAATACTTTGAATTGTTACTTACAATGTGGCTCCATCACTGCACTGCACTCCATGTCCAGATGGTCAGCAGAAAGCAGTTTTGAAATGTGCAACTTTCACAAACATCCCACAAATTAATTTTTTTGGAAAATATTCTAACTGGCAGAAAAAATTTCCACTTTTGTGTCGCTTAGATTTTTATTTTCTTTCTGGTTCTTTTCTTAAGCTGTTACGAGCTGCATGACAGTGGAATGGGTAAGTGCTGCAATTAGTTTCCCTTGCCCTATGAGAAAGGACCAGAAATATTTTGAACTCAGGATCTATGAGGTTGGTACAAATGGCACACGTGGTGTTGCCGTCTAATTCTGAGTGTGTTCCAATATATGCATATACCCTGCCCTGGTTTGCTGTGTCCTAATGGTTGTGGCTGGCTTAAGCAGAATAAGTCAACCAGTTTTAAAGAATGACACCATTAATTTTTCATATCACCTCCTTGGCCTGACCCCTGCTCCTCCCAACCATCATGCAACTTCTGTTGACTGATATGTCTACTTTCAACACAGCACCTGTAGAAGCTTCCCAAAGTCTGGGTTCAATATTGGAGACACAGACTGCTGGTTTTTAAACACATGCTGCCATCATGATATTGTTTACCACAATTCAAAAGCCATCAGTCCACCGCCAGGTTACTGGGAGAACTCTCAGAGAAGAATGGTTGTGACTCCATGGAGTGAATTGTCTGCCTTCTCTCAGGGTAACAGCACTTGAGATCCAAATATCACCAGTCGGCCACAGAAAATTCACCAATTTGCCCAGATTACTGCTGCTGATGGTGGGATGATTCAAGGCTGGCACACCATGGCTCAGAGGTGTGGCCAGGGTCATCCTTCAGGGCTGAGTGGAGTCTTATCCATTTCAAGTGAGCAACTTACATCAGCTTGGCTAAAAGCACAGGGGAAGTACTGCAAAGTGGCAGTGGTACAGACAAGAACAAGCACCAAGAAAGATACAAGAGTTATGTTCCTTATCTTAATGGATGTACAAATATGATTTTGAATGATAATTTGATTGTTTTCATCAATTCTGCAAGTGAATGTTGAGAAGACCAGCAATGAAGGTACAAGGATGGGAACTGTGGTGGAATGGGGAATATTTCTCTCTTTATTTTTAGTCACTGACAAGATGAAGGTGTTGCTGGCAGGCTAGCATTTAACTGGAAAGTCAATTGGCTTACATGTGTTTAAAAACCAGCAGTCTGTGTCTCCACTATTGAACCCAGACTTTGGGAAGCTTCTACAGGTGCTGCATTGAGAGTAGAGATATCAGTCAACAGAAGTTGCATAATGGTTGGGAGATGCAGGGGTCAGGCTAAGGAAGGTCAATTGGTATGTCTATAGGTTATAGGGAAAATTAATTGAGGAATTGGTGAGTCAACATTGACCTGATGTGCCAAATGGCATCTTCTATGTTGCAAGGAAATACAAAATAATACAATATGTCCATTATTACTCAAAAGAATATGTTGAAGTGTCATCTTTTGTTCACCTGTGTTGCTTATGGAGACGGTTGGGAGGGAGTTCCAAGATCAGACCCAGCAACAAGCTAGAACCATAGATATGTTTCCAAATCAGGGCAGTATATAGTTTTGTGGTTTCCATGCAATTGCCACCTTATAACTGATAAGAGATCTTGGGATTGCCACATTTTCAGAGAGGGCATAGAGAGTTGCTGCTGCATGTTTTGCTGATGGTGTAGACACTGTGC
>JARFYF010000046.1:10464844-10474855 GCA_030265395.1 Rhina ancylostomus
CCTGCTGAGTTCCTCCAGCAGTTTGTTTTTTTTTTACTTTGTATTAGTTGTATAAATTGACATCTGCCCCAGCCATATATAGGCTCTGCTTTGGAAGAGATACAGTTAAATCAGTTTCTCCTCCCCTACCCTGTGAGAAATGGTTTTTTAAAAAAATATTTGTAGACTGTCCCTTGCCAAAGTTAACATTATTTTAATTTTTAAAATGTGTAGAGCTTAAAATATATTTTATTTCAAGGAACATTAGACAGTCATTTAATCCAATTACCACAAAAGACATTTTGGACCCTTGCTTGCAGGAGCTGTCAGTGTTCATGTTAATTAGTGCTTTCTTCCCGGTGTCATCATTCCGTTATCTCTGCTCTCTCTACTTCATTCTCTTAAGCCTGATTGTGACATTTCTATGATACGTGATGTTACATTTTATTTAATCTTTTTTATTTTTCCCTTCTTTGCTTCCTTTTAACTTTCTGATCTTTTCTGTCATTCTTATTTCTTTTCATTCAAAGCAGTAGATGCTTTGTTTCATGGAACTAGGTATGTTGGCCAACTCCCATTCCATCAAAGATGGGAAGTCACCTATTAAAAAGCCAAGCTCAGGGCAATCTCCTGGTGGGTCTGAGATCAGGGTGGCTGGATTGTCCAGGCTGACAGGTCTTTCTATGGCACACAATGTCTTTGCATTTTGTTTGTGTGAGGTGTCAGGTGCCTCTAGACCCATGTGCTGGCATCGATCATCACCTTCAGGAGGTCTGAAGATGAAACAAGTTGGCCTGCTGCTTCACAATCAGCAGCAGCACAGTTGTATGTTTGGGATCAACACAGGAAAAGTTTAATTAAGGAGCAATTCCTGGAGTTAGTCTTGTTTAATAACTGAATATTTATGTACTGGCAGAGGAACCATTTACTTGAAGAAGTCCTTGGTAAATGCAGTTTTCAGAAAATAATCTCAAAGGCATTTGATGTGCCAATTTATTGGCTCTATTTGAGAGTGATTGAGCTTATCTTGTTTTTGCACTGGGCTCACATTGGCAGGCAATATTCTCAGCTGTAGTGCAGAAAACTTCTCATAGCTTCATCAGTACCATTCTCTTTGTCAGTGCAGTCTCCTGACTTGGTGCTGAGTTTCTCACCTTGTCCTAACCTTCTAAATGCAGTATATTTCTCAAAAACTTTTCCTCCCCTCACATGGTCCTACAGTCCCATTGTTCATTAGGAAATTATTGTACCTCCTGCCTGATGGCAGCAATGAGATGAGGGCATGGCCTGTAGAGTGGGGGTCCTTCTTGATAGTGAATGCCACCTTCCTGAGACATCGCCTCTTGTCGATGTCCTCGATGGTGGGGAGAGCTGTACCTGTGATGGAACTGGCTGAGTCTACCGCCCTCTGTAGCCTCTTGCATTCCTGTGCAACAACAAGTCATTCTAAGAAATTGAATGCCACAATGCAATGGCTGGAGAGAAGCAGGGTGTGCACACAGGATTAGACCTACCACAGTTGGAGGGGATAAACATCACTCAGAGATCTGTCAGATTGAGTAGCATGTTCCCATGCTGTATTCTCTATGATAAGGCTTATGTATCTTCAGGATTTTGTTCCCACTTTTTGATTACCAAATGCTACTGTGTGCAACCATTCTGTCAAATTACACTATGGAATAGAAAAATCATATAGAAAATTACTCTAGTATGGAAATGATCATAACCATATGTTCTGGAGGAAAGAAGTTGTGGTTTCAAAAGGCACTGCCTTCATGAAAAAACAATTGAGTAAATAGGTTTTATGTTTGTTAACACAAGATGGAAAACTTGTTAAAGACATTCTTGTGCGTACTAAGTCTAAAAACATGATGATTAAAATAGTTCTTATTTTCAATTGGCTCATGGGTGGATGGTGCTGGCAGGATCACCCATTCTTTCCTTCCTGTGACTCATCCATGAAACGTCAGGTTGGACATTCCAGGATTTAGATCCGGCTACAGTGAACAAAGTGTGGCACATGACTGGGTCAAGACAGCAACTGATCTGAAAGAGAGTCTGCATGTGATGTGATCTCACAAGAGCGCTACACCTCATCCTTTTTGTTGGTAGAAGTCTCAGAGAGGGGAAGTAACCTTGAAGAGTTCCTGCAGTTGTGCAGTGGCAATGTATTGGCGCATTCATTGCATTGGAGATCAATCAAACATCCTCCAGCCTGCTACCAGTCCCCAAATGAAGTCAAAGTCAAGTTTATTGTCATATGCTCAACTACATGTGTGCACAGGTGCAATGAAAAACTGACTTGCAGCAGCATCACAGGCACATAGCATCAGATAAGCAGAGTTTGCAAGAAAAACATATATTTCTACAAGAAAGAAAAAAAAAGTCCAGTGGGCTGTAAAGCAAATGGCTCAACAAAAGTTAGCCCACACAACTGTTTTGTGCGAAGAGGTCATAGGTTTGATAACAGTAAATGAAAACCAAGGCCTGATTGATGATCAGTTCCCTAATGAATGGTTTCTTGCCTCTCTAGGAACCCAGACAATGATGTGAGGCCATGGTGTTACATTGCTGAGCATGAAGATGGCGTGTACTGGAAATACTGCGACATACCAACATGTCACAGTGAGTAGGAGACATGTTTGTGGGGCAGGGATTGGGACACCTCTGCGTGTGAAAATATGTGTGCAACAGCACGGCAGTAATTCGGTCACACTGCTCTCCGAACTGGGGATCCCCATCCTCTGGGCACGTTAGGCAATTCACATTGTTGCCTTATCCCTCGTTTCAAGTCAAGTGTACAAATACAGCGAGGTACGGGTACAATGCAAAACCTGCTGGCAGCAGCATCACAGGCATGTAGATTCTGACAACACATCGAACATAAATATACATAAATTTAACCAGACAGTGAAGAAAACGAAAGACTGTGCAAAACAAGACATTAGTGCAACAAAAAAAAAACACAATCGGAGACAATTAAAGGTGTTTTCATGAGTCTGTAACCAAAAGAAAACACAATTGGAGACAATGCCTCCAGAACACTCTATGCAAAAGATGCATTTCACTGTGCGTTTCGATGTACATGTGACTAATAAAGATATCTCATCTTAATTAGAGGTGTTTTCATGTGTCTGTAACCAAGTAGATTTGCACTCAGACTTCCCTATGATGGGTTCTCAGTGCAAGCCTGGTTTCCAGTGAATGGAGGCAGAGGGTTGGGAGAGAGGGAAAATGAGGGTGAGAAGTGGGGGGAGACAAGATGGGCCCCACACACACTGATCCCACCTATCACTTAGCAATGATCTAGCAAAGTTGAGAAATAATCAATTAGACCTTGCCAGAAACAGAATTTAAAAAAGTATTCCGGTTTTTGCTGATGCTGGAGTGGGACTTAATCTGTGAAATAGTGAATGCTTTTGTGAAGATGCTCTCCCTTTCATGTTACTACTGAGAACATTACAATGTGCCTTTAAAAGCATTTGGTTCCTTTAGAAGTAAAGACCAAGGAAAAAAATCTCCTCAGTTGCACAAACACGCTGAGACTGCAAGGCCCTCCTGCTGTGCTGTGTTGCTGTATTTATGCACTAAATGATTTGTAATACGTAGATGTTCACCACATGTACCTGGAGTGGTAGGGTGAGAGCGCCTGGTCTGATCTTTCCAGCAGGAAGTGGGTTGTGCAAAGGATTGAGGCAGCAAAATTCAGCTCCTCAACACAGTTGGGGCTGTGTTGAATCAGTTCCAAGATGGCACAGGTCGCCCCCATTACACGAAATACGTGGAGGCTTAGGAGAGGGGTCAGGAGAGGTTTACCATGATGCTGCCTGGATTAGAGGGTACACCTATAAGGAGACGTTGGACAAACTTGGATTGTTTTTTTCTGCAGCATCGGAGGATGAGGGGAGCCCTGATAGATGTTTTTAAAATGATAAGCGACATAGAGAGGGTAGACAGTCAGAATCTTTTCCCCAGGGGTAGAAATGTCAAATACTAGAGGGCATGGCTTTGAGGTGAGAGAGGGAAAGTTTAAAGGGGATGGGCAGGGCGTGTTTTTTTTACACAGGGAGTGGTAGGTGCCTGGAACGTGCTGCAAGTAGTGGAAACAGATATGGTAGAGGCATTCAAGAGGCTTTCAGATGGGCACATGAATGTGCTGGAAATGGTGGGATATGGATCATGTTCAGGCAGAAGGGATTAGTTGAATTTGGCATCATGCCCAGCATGGATATCGTGGACCGAAGGGCCTGTTCCTGTGCTGCACTGTTGTATGTTCCGTGGCGGCACCAGTAGCACAGCTGCCATAGGGTGGGAGTGAAGAGTGTGCAGAGTTAGTCAATCAGCAGGTGACACTGGTTCAACACTGTGAAGGGCAGTGCCCCAGCTAACACCCTCCCAACCTCTCTAAGCATCTATCCAAAAGCACTAAGGCCCTCGCCCTCCAACAAACTCATTCTCTTCTTGAGGAGTAGTGATCGACTTCTTTGAATCTACAAGTGTCTGGTACTTTCCAGAATTCTTTAAAGTTCCCAGTCTTGGGAGTGACTAACCAGTAGCTGAAAGGTGTGAAGTTTGTCTGTGCAGCATTCCAGAGGCCTGTGTCATGCAGATGGAAAATTGGATTTATGAACTTTGCATGTCTTTCTGAGCTGTTGTTCTGAGCTAAAGGATGGACTTCTTGGTGTCAGCTTTTTCTGTTCTGATTGTTGTTTCTTTGACTCACCCAAAGGATGTGCAATATGCAAAACTAATTTCTGATGAGATTTTTAATCAAGTTATGATTGGCGCTATTCTGTCTTAGAAAAGGCAGTGTTTAATAATTAAACCCTAATTAAAAAGTTAAGCACATCTCTCCTGTGCAACGCTCCGCAGTCCAAACCTCAAGTAGACCAACACAATCTTGAGTCTCGGTCAAAGGCCAACTAGTGGCTTCAGCCTGTGTCCCCTGAAAGGAATCCTGCTAAAAGAGAACTGGTTCCATCTCTATCAGATCAGAAATGAGTTAAAGAAGTGGAGGAAGAAATTTGACAACAGAGGTGCTATTCAGGCCAGGAGGTTGCAGGGACATCCTGTAAGGGCAGGAGTGCCCTCTTTGTATGTCTGCACTTTGATAAGCTCTGATTGGCAAAAACTGCATCTAACTAAAATTTAAAGCTTCTCAGTTTGCCAAGATTTTCTTGACTCTTTCCGTGCAGCAGTGTCATCTCAGCAGAGACACGATCCTGAGGCAAGGTTTCTGTGACTGAGGGTGACCACACCCTGAGAGCAGTGCAGGCACTTGCGACTGTTCCCTGGACAATCCTCAAAACCACAAGTGCCTCCATAGCTGGAGAGCAGGGTTCCCAAATGCAGACTGCCGTACCCTTACAGACCCCTCCCTGGCAACCACCTTCTGTCAGTGCCCTTTGCAGGAACAAGCAATGTCCTTGCACACATTGTTGCTAAGCAGCCTGTGTGTCTTTGTCTGCCCCCAACGCTCACCTCCCAATCCCATCCTCGTAACGTGTACACCTTCTTTGCCAACACTGCCCTGCAACTGGAGTGACACTTTTAAGGACTACTTCCTGAGGCCAGAGCTAAGGGCAAAACTGCTACTCCCATGAAGTTCTATCCCTGACACACACTCCTCCTGAAACAGAGCACTGTTTAGGAGGGAGCCCACTACTACTTTCTTGGAGCTGGCACTGATGAATCCCGATAGTTTCTTTAAGAGCTTTTGGAAACTGTATTAGGGAGATTGCTGAAGCCATCTCAGTGCTAGAAAGCCCCCATCTTTGGGCTCCTGCTTGCTCTCTCTCTGCAGACCAAATCCACCCCATCCCCGACCCCACACAAAGCCATGATATCTCTCTAATAATTCCACGGTTTTCCAAATGTATCCTGTCCCTAAGAATCTTCTCCAATAATTTCCCTACCACTAGCCTATAATTCCTTGGTTTGTCCCTGTTGCCCTTCTTAAACAGAGTCCTCTCTTACACAACTGCTGGTGATGAACTTCAACAAGTTCCCTCGCATCCTTTTCCAGACCTTCTTTGCAAATCCACAGTTCACTAAGAGGTGGGTGATCGTCTCATCCTCATTGCTGCTGCCTTAAGGGCAGCGTGCACTGTGGGTGTGACTCTGACTGAGCAGGAAGGATCTGACAGGGAGGGCCCCTCTCACCGTCAGCCCAGCGAGGTCTTGTTGGTGATTTCTGGCAATGAGTCATTCTGCCAAATAGTTTTGACAGCCTGCTTGGGGATCCATCACCCCACAGAATCCATCGTATCTTTCTCCTGCAGTGCCTGCAGTACTGATCACTACCTGATGGACTGTGGGCAAAAATTATTTCCTCAAAGAACTTTTCCACAAAGGACAGGTCAAGTGACAAGGTCCAACTGAATGGGATGTCGCGCGGCAGTGAGGCCAGGCCCATCCTTCGCAACACGGGGGACAGGTAGAACCTCAGCACATGGTGACACTTGGTACCGACGAACTTATGATCTCCGCACAGCTTGATGCAGCCCCACACAAAGGCGGCCATCAGCACGAGGGCAACATTGGGTACGCTTTTCCTCCCATTATCTGGGGACTTGTATGTCATGGCCCATCAGACACGTTCCAGCTTGGATCCCTGGCTGGAACAGATAAAGACTCGGGTGACAGCTACGGTAGAGGAGTGGGATATGGGCCACACCTGTGCTAAGTACAACGACACCGAGAGCACCTCGCACCTGATGACCAGGTTCCCCAGTCACTGAGAGGGAGCACTGCTCCCACAGTCCCAATTCTTGCTTAACCTTAACTATCCACTCCAGACAATTTCTGGCCCCTCTGAACCAGATCCTAATTTCACAGACATGAGTCTCGTGGTCCATTAACAGCAGCATAATTTCTGAAGTGAGTTGGAGCAGCCCTTCATGATGCAATGCTCTTATAAAAAATTATATATATTTTTAAATTCTATTGTCCAAAGTCCAAATATTAAAACATGGCCTGTAATTATTGCTTTTAACAGTTCAACCTGCCATGTTGTATTTTCACCCAATTTCATTGGGTATAATTAAGCGGCTAAATGGTTGCTTGGAGAGTGATTGTGTGGAGTTAATAACCCAGTACACAATCATGATTTCATGCACAGGATTCCTGATGGTAACTGGCACTTCCCCTCCCCCTCACCACCCGTCCGTTTCTATCTTTCCTTTCCAGAGGTCAGTACTTGGAAGTGCCAAGGAGTAGGTGAGAGACTATTTGTAAACCTGCTGTTGAAGCTGTGCCATTTTGTAAATCCTAAGGCAGGAGTAAACATTCAATGTCATTCCAGAATCCCTGCCTCCAAGTCAGAAAGTTCAGGGTTCAAAGCCCACCCCAGCCAATCCAGAATGAAAATCTTGTCGTAATACCGGATTGGCTTCCAGTGGGTTTGGGTATCATTCCATCACCCTTCATGGTATAGATTCTGGGAGCCCAACACTCTTGCTGAATAAAAAAAGATGGTTTTGACCACTCTCCCTATTAACAGTAATGTCTTTTTACTATTTTGCACTGCTCCTCTGAGGGAGAACATTCCAAAAACAACAAAGGAAGGAGGTTTGTTATTTCCCAATCCCCATCTCCCCACACCCCCTGCCTCCCCCAAACTATCTGGCAACAGTTTTGTGCACAGTGCTGCATCCTATTAATTCCTGGCAGTTACTGTTAACCGCTGTATCTGTTCCTTTTAATAGGATGTCCTGCATGTGTGCAACTTGAGATCGCTCATATTACAGTAGATGCCACTGATTGTGATTAGGTCTTTGTTCATTAGTATTATAGTCGGAGGGCTTGAGCTCATAATCCAGGCTAGCACGCAATGCCACTGTAAACTGGTAAAGCAGCACTTTTGCTCTGTTCCTATTTCTTCTATATCAACAGTCAATGCATCTCAAGAGTAATTCATCTTATGTGGAGCATATAAAAATACATGTCCAGTTGTTCACCTTATTTCACCATTTTCTCCCTATTACTTTTTGTCACTCTATATCTTTCTCATTCTCCGCTTCAGGAGTCCCCGTTTCTGTTCAATTGTAAATTCACAATGGGCCAAGCTTGAACTAAAACAGGCAAGAACTAATTGGCTTCTGTAACAATGAGTTGCTAGTTTTGGAACATACATTTTTGATTTATTACCTGTCTTTTAAATATTATATCGAAACTACGCACGGGTTGACAACAGGTTAAAGGTGAATGAGGATGGCAGACAACCATTCCAACATATCCCGCACATCTACTGTTAAGTTTATATTAGAACCAATTGCTACATGTTTGCTGCAGAGAGTGGTGAGTGGCCCAGTCCATCACGGGCACAGCCCTCCCCACCATTGATAGCATCTACAGGAGGTGCTGTCTCAAGAAGGTGATATCTATCATCAAGGATCTCCACTGTCTGTTTCAGGCCCTCTTCTCACTGTACCATCAGGCAGGAGATACAGAAGTCTGAACCCCAACACCACCAGGTTCAGGAACAGCTACTTTCCTACACCTGTCAGGTTCTTGAACCAACCTGCACAACCCTGATCTTACCTCAGCAACGAAACACCACGAGCCACCTCTTACACTACTATGGACTTGTTTCTGATTGCGTTTTTTTTTGCACTAATATCTTGTTTTGCACAGTCTTTTTTTTCCCTTCACTATCTTTTATCATTTACGTATTGCCTGTGATGCTGCTGCAAGCAAGCTTTTAATTGTATCTGCACCTCAATGTACTTGTGCACGTGACAATAAACTTGACATGATTGACTTTGGTGCCACAGGCTACAGTCAAACTAGAACTGGGTGATGCATGACTGATCCAGAAAGTGCCAATGACTGCTTGTAAATCCCACATTTATCTGCTCTATCTCCATCACCCCCATCCCCTGCCATATATAGGTGATGAAGCATACCTGTAACCTAAATTGGGAGGAATCCATATTCCTCTGCACTTTAGCTAACTCCTTATCTTCATGAGACCTGGTGCCTCTGTTTAAAGTTCAGGTGTCTGCTCTATTGAGATGATATCCATTTATTTTAAGCAATCTTCCAACTTTTTCTGATATTCTTAGTTGGGAACATAGAAACAGGAGCAGATCATTCAGACTCTTGAGCCTTCCATTAAACCTCCTCAGCAGCTTAAAACCACTGAGGTGCAAATCAACTGATGATCCTTTACATCCAGTTTCAAAACCTCCAACTTTGCCTGCTGTGCATAGAATTTGGGAAGAGAATTCCAGATTTCTAAGACAGATTGTGTGAGGGAAATATGCCTGAACTTCCTCATTATTGGGAGGTTGCTAATTTAATATTTCCATGGAATTAATTTTCCTCCCAGAACCAATTGTTCTCCTATACCCACCCTATTGCAATGTTTTGAGATTTTAAATAGCTCAATCTGATGGTTGCTCAGACCTCTATATTAAGAGGAATACTGGTCATGATTATAGCAACACAAACCTCATAATATAAGGCAATAGTATCACAGAGTTGTACAGCACAGAAACAGACCATCACATCCATGTTGGCCTTTTCACACTAATCCTATTTGCCTGCATTAGGTATCAATCCAGTTTTGGGTCCCTTTCAACATGCACCATTAGAATAAGAATCATAATAAAGAGCATTCATGAAAGAGGCCAGTCTCCTTATTGTGCCCATGCTATCTATTTGACACAGTAATCAGTTCCCTGCCCTTTAATCATCGCCTTTGAATTTTTTTAATGCATTTATTCAGTTCTCTTTGGAATATTGCTGTTGAATCTGCCTCTACCACCCACTTAGGCAGTGCATTGCCATACAGAAGAATTTGTTCAGATACAGATTAAGATTCAGATTAGTTTATTGTCATACACACCAGGGTGCAATGCAATTCCTTGCTCGCATGAAGCCCACCGTGCAAACAGTGTACATGGTAAAAATAAATGCAAACAGTAAATCCAGCATTGAGTGCAAAAACACTGGAATGGTGCAATGAATAGCACTGCAAAATGAGGTAATGCAAAAAGAAATGCTAAAGTGATGTAACAGAAGAGGTAG
>JARFYF010000046.1:10495479-10508988 GCA_030265395.1 Rhina ancylostomus
AAGATGATAAGATGCAGATATCGAGTGGAGTCACTTTTTCCCAGGGCGACAATGGATAACACGAGGGGACATAAATTTATGGTGATTGGAGGAAGGTGTAAGTATCAGGGGTAAGTTTTTCTTTACACAGGGAGTGGTGGGTGCCGCAAACGCACGGCCGGCAGAGGTTGTGGGGGCAGATGAATTAGGGACATTTAAGAGACACATGAATGGTAGAAAAATAGGGGTCTATGTGGGGGGGGGGAGGATTAGATAGATCTTAGAGCGGGATAAAATGTCGACACAACAATGTGGACCGAAGGGCCTGTACTGTGCTGTTGTGTTCTATGTTCTATCCCATACGCCAGAGGGTACGCGAAGAGTGACCCATTGGTGGTGGGTTCCAATCTCGTTTTGAAGGTTTGGAGAAACACCGAGGATAAAGGATGTAAATGTCCTTCAAATTGATCGGAACAGGCGGAGTGGATTCCTTTCCATAAAATAGAAAAAAATCTGTATATATTACATTTCCAGAGATTGAGTAATATTAGCGTGCAAATGCATCCATATTATAGTTCCACACGCCACAGAATGCTGACATGTAGGCGTTGTAAACCATCAGAAGGGCAACTGGAATGTTTGCAATGCTTACGACAATATTTGTGTGAAGGGATGAAGCATTGTGCATAGTTTTCTCTCTACCAAAAGAAAATGACCCTTTGATAAGGACTGGGATGATCAGACTGTGTAAACCGCAGAGGGTGGGCCTCAGGAGCTCGGTCAGAGTGTGACCCAGGGAGTATCGGCCCCGGGGAATCGGGCAGGCCGTGACCCGGGCTGGATGGGCCCTCCGGATCATAGTGCGTGGGACACGGGAAGGAGTGGCCAACGCGACCGAACGACATACAAACTCGTTCACAGGGCAGTGCTTCTTTTATCGTCGTCTTTATTGCCGATCGTTTTGCTAACACTCTGTTGATTACAGAGCACCGGAATCTGGAACGGCTGTTTCCACCATGACGAAAGGGGGAGCTCCAGTGACCTCGGCAATAAGTAAGGACCCGGTTTTGTTGCAGGATTCGTAAAATATAATTGTTCTGATAAAGGGTACAGGCCTGGTGCAGGAATCTGCGGCTCACAAAGGAAAAGCGAATAAAGATGGGTCTAATCAGAGAGGGGACAGAGGGTGAACATCTGCGCTGTCACAGGCAGGATGGGTTTGATGGAGCCCACTTTCCAGCCGTTTAAAGGGCCGCCGTGTAATACTGGTCGGGCCTGTGGCATTTTGTGCTCGCGTACACATCGGATTCTCGACGGTTACATCGAACTGCGGGCACATGTTCTCCTTTCGCTTGCCAACAGAGCCACTTCATTGTTCATTTTCAGATTCCGGCATACATGTCTGCTGAAGTAGACAATAGCTAAAAACTTGAAAAGAGAAAACCATTATTGATAGAAAACTGTCACGGAAGATTCAGAGGAGAGTTTCGGAACTCTGGCCCCACACCCTCGCACACAGGGGAAATTAGAACTGGGAACAGACGCGTTGTTCAAAGGGGTAGTGTGTTGACAGGGACGTGCAGGTTTGGCATCAATGAGACGTGGTGATGTTATGACTAATCTTAAATGTTAGTGTCGGAGAACACGGAAGTGATGATCCCCAAATACCGGTTCAAATCCAGCCAGGCAATATTGGAAGATGTAATGTTAAGTTATTGTAAGAAACTTAGCAACTCACTGTAACATTTCAACGTCAGTCCTACTCGGGCTGAAACTACCAGATCATTCGAGAAAAGCCAACCGCTTCCATCGTGTCCATCGGGAATGGAAACACCGCCTTCCCCACCCTTCCTCGGCCTGTCTTTCAGTCCATCTTCACCATTGAGGCAATTGGGCAGGCACGTTTCAAATCCGGCCGCTGTCTGTCAGGAGTTTGTACGTTCTCCCCGTGTCTTCGTGGGTTTCCTCCGGGTTCTCCGGGTCCCTCCCACATTCCAAAAGACGTATCGGTTAGGAAAACTGTGGGCATGTTGTGCTGGCTCCGAAAACGTGGCAACACTTGCGGGCTGCCCCCCCCCCAAATCACTGTGCAAAAAGATGCATTTCACTGTGTGCTTCGATGTACATGTGACTAATGAAGATACCTTATCCTTATCTTCTCTTGCACGCTGCAGTGAACAAGTCAATGATGACGTGAAGCTTGCTCTCCAAATACGTGCATATGCAGGCATTAACTGTCTGCATACCACAGTTTGATGACGGGTAGAGTGACTGAAAATCAAAGAACCGCAAGAATTTTAAATAAAATCAAAAATTGCTGGAAATACTCAGCAGTTCAGGCAGTGTCTATGGAAGGAGGAACAGTGAATGCTATAAATTAAGCCTGGAAAGAGAAAAAAAAACAATTAGCTCAATGTTGCAAAGAGGGTGAACAAGAGAAGGGGGATAGGACAAAGGGTATACCTCTGATAGGGTGAGGTCAGGATTGCCATGGGGATAAAATTTTGATGAAGTAACCTGTTGGACAGATTAAGTAGGGCAGTTGGAGAGAGAGGACGCCAAGAAAGAAGTTTAAAATCTGTGAGATGTGGGCAATGAGAGACAAAAAGCACCAAAAGCCGTAAAATGCAGAGCTGCCGGAAATGCTGAGCAGGGAAAGCCATGTTGGTGGTGAGAGAAAACGGAGCCAATATTACAGGTGGGTGACAGAACTGGCTGGAGGGATCTTAGTTCAAGAGCGGAGGTGATGTGGGTTGAACAATTTTCTGTTGGTCCTGTGCATTTTCTCCACTCCTGCACAAAGCTTCTAGCAGACGAGGTATAGTGTTGTGACAGAAATGTGTCGGGGTGACAGTTCAGCCTTGATTGACACCAGTCTGTGGGTCTGTGAGATTGGGTCTGTTGTGGACTTGTTAATTACAGTGACATCAAATAGCAAATGTGGGATGGAAATAAATTGAAAGCATTGAAACAGGAACAGACACAAACTGGTTCAAGTCAATTAGATTGTGGCTGATGTGTGCACAACACTTATCTATCTTTTCTATGGAGCTAAAGGTAGTGTTGCCCAATTGGAATTTACCTACTTCAGACTTAAAAGCTTGTTCTAGTACAACATTCCCTGGGGGTAAACTATTTGCAATTTCTACTGACCTTTGAGAAAATGCTTCAGACGTTACTCCCACGTGACCTAAATCCAATTTTGAGAAGGGGTGTCAGCTCTTGATTTTCCCCAACTGGGGAAATAATTTCTCTTTATCTACCCTACCAAATCCACTTTAAATACCTTCTGCAGATCACCCTTCGGTTTTCTAAAGGGAAGACAAGTCAAATTCATCCAATCTGTGCTCAGAAGTTTTTCTTCAAAGCTAGAATGTGCTGCAGTCCGCCATAAGGTGCAGTGTCTGGAACTGAACCCTGTGCTCCAGATGGGTCTTCACCAAGGCTCCACATGGCTAAGGCATAGCTTTGTCCCACTCGTATTCTAGTAACATAAGTTGTTTTCTTGTCTGATCTCTGGATCTGGGTGGCATCATAGGGGCCTCCTTGGCTTTGAACACAGTCCCAATAAAATAACAGATTACATTTGAAAGACACCTTTCTTCTGCAGGCTGCACTTCAAAAGTGCCAGAGATATAAACTCCAAGCCACATATCAACATTAAAAGTGATCCAGGCATTAATAAACTTCAGACCAACTAATGTGAAACAGTAGCTGGAATTAAATAAAAGGCTTTTGTAAAACGCCTTCAAAGAGCAAATGCTGGTGAGGACTTTGGGAACAAGCTCTGAGAAACTACTGAGAAATAGCTTGAAGCACTGGGTTTGAAAAACACGGTATAATAATAAGATATAGTGTCAAATCTTCATTAAAAATATTGAACAAAGCTACTTAATATGCTTGCTAAATCATGAACTGCTGCTCCTTATATTTTATGGCATGATTTTGACATAATTGTTTATAAGTAACATGGGTAACATAGGTTCAAATAGACATTAATTCATCTCATTTATCATGCCAACTCTCAATGCTCTCTTAATATATCATTTGCACTAATAGCTTAAACAATATTATATTTTTGTTTCCAGTTCATTATTGCATGGAATTTATAATTCTCATCCCTATGATCAAATCCCTCATTCCCCTTGATCTCTGTAGCTTCTTTGGGCTCTATAATCCTTAAAGAACTTTGCATTCCCCTGATTCTGACTGCTTGTGCATCCTTACTTCATCAATAGGGCTGTGTTTTCAGCTGTCTTGCCCCCAAGCACTGGAAGTCCTTTCTTGCCCTCTATCTTTCTTTTCTAAGCTGCTTTGAAATTCTCCCTCTTTGGTTCTGTGTCAACTTTATTTTTGTCTGATCATGCTCCTGGTTGGATACAGTAGCACTGGAAGCAGTCCAGAAGAGATTCACTGGGCTTATTCCTAGAATGAGATGGTGTCCTATCACACATGCCTGAAGAAGTTGGATTCCTTGGCATTTAGAAGAAAGAGGGGTGATCTCACTGAAACATGTAAGATCCTAAGGGGGCTTGACAGGGTAGACGATGAAATGTTTCCACTAGTGGGAGAGTCTGAGATAAAACTACACCATTACTAGATAGGGACCAGGCCATTTAAAAGAAGATTCATTGGAATTTCTTCTCTCAGAATCTCTAGAATTCTCTACTCCGGAGGCTTGAGGAGCGAGATCACAGGAGGTATATAAAGAGGAGGTGGATACATTTTTGGTAGATCAGGGATTGGATGGCTGTGGGGATCTGACACAGAAGGGCCATGATTAAAGTGAATGGTGAACAAGGCTTGAGAAACCAGGTCGCCTTGTCCTGATTGTGTTGTCTTGTGTTCTTGTAGTCCTGGTGATGCACCTCGAGACATTTTTGTATTCTGACTGGTACATAAGCATTTTGGCTTGTATGATATATTCACAGGATGCAGACATCACTGACAGGACCTATTGTCCATCTCTAATTGTCCCAGATCTGAGCAGGCATTTCAGGGGTGATCAGCTGGGATTTGGATTCACACACAAGCCAGGCCAAAGGATGGCAGATTTTATTCCCTGTCAAGCATTAGTGAATCAAATGGGTTTCCAACCAATAAACTGGTGGTTTCACAGTACTATGATTAAAAGTCCATTACCATTCCAGATTTATTTAACTAACTGAATTTAACTAACTGAATCCCTCATCTACCAGGTGGGATTTGAGCTCAATACTGGTCCAGTAGTTTAACTGCTCTGCCGCTTTAACTGCCACATTTAAATGAATATCTAGAAGGAAAGCTCAGCCAGAAACTACTAAATCTGATAGTAACAGTTTCAGCTTTTAAGTTTCACCTCAGCTCAGTTGACAGTACTTTCCGCCTCCAATGGAGAAGTCAATGGAACAGAATTTCACAAGCGGACTGCAACTCGTACTTGCTATCGTGTGTATGTTTAGCGTAAGTGACCAATGATGTTCTACCCTGAAATCTTTTAAATAGGCATTAAACAGCCTGGACATTGGATTGCAACCTAATAAGGCCGGAGTCAGGACCACGGCAAATTGGTCTGCTGGCCTCTTTAGTTTATTACTGCTGAGTTGGGGTAATCAGAGAAAGGTACTGCTTGCAAAATGCTAGATTGATCAATTGATTTAGTTGTTAGAAGGGTTGGGACACGAGCATAGCTGGCAGCAGACTGGGTTAAATGAAGGTAGAGGGGACACACCAGCCTCTACAACAACTTCAAGACTACCGGTGGCTGCCAATTGGTTTGTTTTTTATACCCTTGGCTTGCTAAGGTCATTCTCAGACTAAAGGATCTCAGGCACAATTCAAGGTAGTGAAATAGACTTTCATCTCCTCCCCAAACCCCTCACTCCATGCGTTAGGTGTCAGACATGAATCTAGGAAGCCATGGAGTCCTAACAAAAATGGCACATATGGAAACCTGTAGGTTTCCCTTGATTGTTCCTTAAGGCAAGTAACAAGGACAGAGCTTCTGGCTATCAGAGATAAACAACACCTAAGCAATGGGATTGGCTGATACAACAATGTACCAAGAGGCATACCACATGGTACTCAATAGTTCTTAAAGGTATTTACTTCAGCAGTCAGGCAATTCTGGCACTGCCTGTCATACGGGACTCTTACGATGCTGCCTAACACTGGTACATCAGGAAATACCTGATTCAGTTTTAGACCCCTTCCCCATATTCCAACGTAGGAGGATTTAAAAGATCCCATGGTGCAGTATGAGGAAGTGAAAGGAAGTCTCTGAGTGTTCGGACAGACATTCCTTCCTCAACCACTCCAGAGACAATTTCTGGTGATTCATTTGCTCTAAGTGTGGTTTTATTAAGCACAAATTGGCTAAAGTGCTGTTGGATACACAACACTTGTGCCTGCAACACTTATCCATTGGTTGCAAAGTTATTTTGGGTGTCCTGGGGACTTGATGAGACAGAATATAAATCTGAATACTTTCCTTCTGATTAGATGTTAGCTCTTTGAAAAAGGAACATCAGAATCACACTCTCTTGTTTTTAATTAGTTGTATATTTGTATGTTTTGGGAAGCAGAATAATTATGTGCCTGTTGACAGTGGGCATTCCCAGTTTCTATGTAGATTTCTGCTTTGTCCCAGTATACATTAAAGCAATATTCTTGTAGATATTCCAGGCCAAGACAATGGATTGAGTGTCAGTTGATTCTGAGCCTTTTTGCTTGATCTGTCAAATAAAAAAAAACGGAAAGTGCTGAAAACACTCAGCAGGTCAGGCAGCAGCTGTGGTAAGAGAAACAGATTTGATGTTTCAGTCAAAGAACCCTTATTGGAACTGGGAAAGAGAGAAAATGTTGGATTAAAGTTGCATAAAGGAAGGGGGGAATGGATAGGGCAAAGGAAATATCTGTGATATGTTGCCATGGTGATAAACTATTGGTGGACCATCTAATTGACAGGTTACTAAGGGAAATTAAAGAGAAAGGGAGAGAGAGAACATAAACAAAGGAACGTGTAAAAGCTGTGAAATGCAGAGATGTTGGAAATGCCCAGAAAATCAGGGACTGTTCGTCGAGACAGTAAAACTGAGTCATATTACAGATGGATTATCTGCAGCGGATGCAAATGGAGAAGGCAAATTACCTCAGATTATTGAATTTCTTGAGTCCAGAAGGCTCCAACAAGCCCAAAGGAAAGACAAGCGCTGTTCTTCAGCTTGTTAGAACAAATCAGGAGGCGACAGGCAGATGGGTCAGAATGGGAATGGGATGGAGAATTAAACTCTCAGGTAACTGGAGGTTGAGGTTTGCCCCTGTAGACTGCTTGTGCTCTCATGGTGAAGAAGTACACCCCCTTTTTCTTCCCCAGTACAAGAGAACTTTTATTCCGTTAATGTGGGCTGAATTAAGACACTCAACCAGGGAATGGGCAGAGTGGTAACCCACTAATTATGCAGAAAGTTTATTTGCTACCTCTTGTCTTGACATTTGAACATTACATTGCATGGGATCCAATAGAATCACATGGTACTAAAGGAGGCCATTTGGCTCATGGAAGCAATGGTGGCTCTTTCAGGGCAATCCATTCCACCCCGCTCCCCTACTCTTTCTCCACAGTCCTGTGAATTTTCCTCTTGCAGTGCATAGCAAGAACATACATGAGCAATCCAATGATGGTTACTTGATGATAGCAATACACTGTCTCAATAGGGAATGGATCTGACTCCTGCTTTGAAAACCTTTACTTAACTTGAAAGAAGCACTCTCAACAATGCAGGGCTTGTTATTTATCTGTGCTCAAAATGATCACCTCAAGCAACCTTCACATGCAGATCAGGACTTGATTCCTGAATTCCCTTTGAGGTCTGATGTAGACAGTGCCGTCAGGTCTTGTTAAGTCTGTAAGCGTCTCTCTTACACTATTAAAAAAAAGAATTCAGAGCCTCATCTG
Organism: Rhina ancylostomus; assembly: GCA_030265395.1. Lineage (NCBI taxonomy): Eukaryota > Metazoa > Chordata > Chondrichthyes > Rhinopristiformes > Rhinidae > Rhina > Rhina ancylostomus. The sequence goes on from JARFYF010000046.1 coordinate 10,503,395, forward strand.
TATGCTTATTATTTAACAACCTATATTCCCCGAGCACAGCAGCTGAGTTTAATTTTGCGAAGGCAGCTGGCCTGGGACATGCAGTAACTGCCTTCACTGTGTGATTGTCAGCAGAGGTTCATCTGGCCGTACTGATGATGTGGCCGTGTCAACTTTCACAATCTAAGTTATAGTTGGATGGAAGAGGGGCTTTAAAGGTTGAATTTCCAGCCAATTAAAACTCCCTGCTGCAGATAAAAACTGAGCTCTTTTACTTTCAAAGTGGACAGTGAGACCCAGGAGGCACTAAAAAAAATCATGTTGAAGTACAAACAAAAGGGTCAGACTAAGTGGAAGAGAGCAAACAGACTGTCGGGTCATGGGACCTTGTAGGACTTTGCTTTACAGAGAATGACCACATTATGTCTAAGGCATTGACAGTTACTGCAGATTAAAGTCATGCAATGCACATGTTGGCATATTAAGAGGTGTACACAATAGGAATTGAGGTTGTGCATACCTTTTTCTACCATTTTTTTGTATATATTCTTGGTTCATTTTACTGTGTTAAAGACACTATATTATGCCGGATAGTGTTGTTGATGCACAGATAAAATGCTGGAGACAAATGGAAGTCACCTTGATATAAACCTGAAATAAAATGTAAAATAAACCAGGACAAGGGAGGGCCATGTGGAACCGGGTCAGTAAGTTTGTTACTAGACTTGTAATCAAAAGACCCAAACCAAAATTCTAGAGACACAAGAACAAACACAGCAGAGAGCGGGACTCCGAATTCAGTTAAGTATAGAGATAAAAGGAAGTGTGCCATCCTTAGCTGCTCTGATTGACATGTGCTGTTCAAGTACTCTCAAGACAGTTTGCCATGCAGTTGTATCAGACCCCTGCCAGAAGCTATTATAGAAGTAAAACTGACAGATCACCAGGCACCCAATACAATAAAGTCTACCTCACCATCATTTGGAGATGTGTCAAAATCCTGAGAGCTGTCCTATAGATAGCCAAGCAGAGGCTTCATGTTATAGTAGTCTTCCATTGTCTTCCTGTCCGAGCAGCTGATGGTGAGAGAACCAACATGAAGGGGACCCTCATCCGAATCTATTTGATGCATCTGTCTATGACAGCATTGGCAAGAGCCCATCATTCATATAACATGGAAGCCTTAATGTTGGACATCCAACCTATCAATCCAGTCAATAGCTTCCCAAGATGTTAAGTGGAGAAATGAAGTGTGTCTGGCAGCAGATTGATGGGATATGGTTTGGGACTCATGGCCACAGTTGAACTTTGGGTCATCAAACATCTTCTATTTGTGACTGCACCATCCACAGTTCATTGGGGGCAGCTCATGGTCTTCCAGGGACATCAAAGACAGGGACCTCTGGTGTGGGGGCAGTGAAGGGGTATTGGATGTGAGCCACATTTCTGTCCATCTGAACGATGATGCTATTTCCAGGTATGGTCGGCTTGATGTTTTGCCAACACTCTATGAATGGGGAGGTTAGTGCTCTTGTGGTTTGTTCCATCTCATGGATGGTGTTGGAATCATGGCAAATGGCAGGCGGGGCCAAATGGGCTGGTAGCCACTGGTTAGAGTGGACTTCAAGATCCCTATCACCATCCACATGGCAGCATTCAGCTACACATCCAGGCCCTTTGTATGTTTCTAAACCAGGCCCGCTGTTGCTTTTGGTTTTTGGCCAGCTTTAGTTAGCTGAGGCTGGTATGTGGGAGTCCTGTCGGGGACAACAGCCAGGCTGAAGCCCATGGTTAAGCTACCTTTGACCAACAGAAACTTGAAGTTCTTTCCCAGCATCCTTGTTGTGGTGAAATGTTGACCCTGCCAGTTTATCTGCATTGGGCTGGAGGCACCAACTCCAGAAGCTGCAGTTCAGTGTGTACCACTCACTTGTGATTGCCCAACCCCAGCCTTAATACTTCTGTTTGCTGTACATTGTCAGCAGCATAGATAAATTTCTGGGATTCAACGTAAGGCACGTCTGTTATGTTGATGTTGAAAATACAAAAGCATCGAAAATAGGAGCAGGAGAAAGGCCCTTCAACCCTGCAAACCTGCTTCACTGTCCAACATGATCAGCAGCGGTCATCGAAGTCCAGCACCCTGTTCCTGCTTTCTACTCATATCCGTCGATCTCTTTAGCCTTAAAAAATATATTGAATAAATTAATGATTTGGCCTCAACTGTCTTCTGTGGCAGAGAATTCCACTGGCTCACCGCTCTCTAGATGAAGAAATTTTTCCTCAAAGACTCAGAGTCGTCCAGCACAGAAATGGGCTCTTCAGCCTACCATGACCATGCCAATCTTTTAGTGCATCTACACTAATCCCATTTGACCACATTGGGACCATATCCTTCTATGCCTTGCCTGTTTAAGTGTCTATCTGAATGCCTCTTAAACATAGTGATTGTATCTGATTCCACCACATCTTCTGGCAGTGCGTTCAACCACTCTCAGTGTAAAAAAACATACCCCTCGGATCGCCTTTAAATCTCCTACCTCTCAGCCTGAAACTGTGACCTCTTTTTACCTCTTTTTTTTTGATTATCTCAGTCCTGAGTAGTTTACCCTCTATCCTTAGGCTGTGAACACTGGTCCTGGACTGCCCCACATCCTTCTTGCACCTATCCTGTCCAATGCCACTGGGTTTTATAAGTTTCAATGAGGTCCCCTCTCATTCTTCTAAACTGCATTGAATATAGGCCCAGTTGTCTCAATCTGTCTTCATTCTTTTGTCAATCTTACCACTGCAGGAACCAGTTTGCAGATCTTCACTGCACTCCCAATAGCAAGATCATCCTTCCTGAGATAAAGAGACCAAAACTGAGCATGATATTAAAAGGTGTGGTTTCACCAAGGCCCTGTAGAATATCGGTATGACATCCCTGCTCGTCAGTATGAAGGCCAACATACCATTTGCCTTCTTAACTGCCTGCTGCTCCTGCACACTTACTTTCATTGACTGATGTACAAGGACACCCAAGTCTCTTTGCATCTTCCCTCTTTCCTCATCTCTCGCCACTCAGCTTCAACAAACATGCAGTCTCAATCCTTCAGCTTTGAATTTCAGTTGGAGTTTTACAAAAATATTCTTTAAACTTTTATTTTCCTTTTACCTCTCTGTCTTTACCAGAGTTTCTTTCCCTCACTGTTTTGTGCTTTCCATATATAATTTAGCATTGAACCAACCATTTTAAATTACACTCCGCATGCCAGAATCTGGTTGCCTCAATAAGGATTTCAACTTGCTTACTACACAAAAAGAGTTAAAATGGAAAATGCCAAAAACACTCAGCAGGCTGGGCAGCACCTGTGGAGAGAGAAACAGCTAATGTTCAGGTGGAAGATCCTTCATCACAACTCGGCTATTTGGCCCATCAAATCCATCCTGACACTTAACAAAGCAATCCCAACAGTCCCATTCCCCTCTCCTTATTTTTCAGGAGTCCTGGACTTTATTCTCTCTATCATGCCCTGATTTTTTGATCTTATTGATTAAGAGATAACCAAATTCTTGTGATGTCCACACAGATCCCAGATTCACCTTCGAAGATGGTTCACTGAAATGGATTTCTGTTCATTGCAAGTTGCTGTGCAAGTCTGGACAGTGTCTGTGACATTTGTAAATGTAACAAATAGCTGATGCCATTAATTCTGGGGTGACTGCAAAATCTTGACCCAATTGATTCTTTTACCGTTGCCTCATCTCTGAAGGCAAGGAAGTTTGCCCAGGCCTAATGTTTCTCTAAATAGGCTGATGTTAGTAATATTTCCTGAAAGGTTCTTCCCCATTGAAATTTCCCTTTCCTGTGGCTTCCAGAGGGTGAAATTCCTTCTTACAGTATCCTCCAAGTACCATTTACCTTGGAATCACTCAAGCCACTGCTCATCTGAGAGATTGGTCAAGAGGGGACCAACAGGACAGTTAAGTAAGATCCAATTTTTCAGTAGACGATCGAGATGTGACAGTTGGTCTCATGTTTGCAACTAAGGAAGAATAAATCAAACAATAGAAATGATCTGATGTGTGAACCTTGTTTGACTTATTCTTCCTTAACTGCGGAACATGAAGATTACCTGTCATATCTATATTGTCACTCAGGGTCTGGCCAATTATCTCCGCACAGATCAGCTGTCAGACTTGGCATCCGGCAGTATTGTGCTATTTCGCTGCTGCCTGGATAAACTGACCAATTCATTGCTCGATTTGACTTCAGTTTGCTGAACTCAGGGACATTATTAAGAAACAAACCATGCATTATTAACAAGTCACAGCACAGAATCTTTGAACAGCTAGAGGAAGAAAACAAAGCTACTTCCACACAAAACATGATTCTGTCAAAGCAGCTGCAATTTAAAAGGTGAACGATAAACATATCTGCTAATGAGCACCACAATGGAAATGCTATAGAAAACTCCAATTACTCTTATTGACAGACAAATATTTTGGTGGACGACAAACATCAGACTACAAACAAAAATTAAATTTATTCAGATATGAAATTCAATGGAAATTATTATAACAGAGTTTTGACTATATTATATTATGTATAGAATATGGTGGAGTGGGCTGAGGTGTTATTTCTACATGCCATCTGATTGTGAAGTGGATATTTTAGATTAGAACATCAAAAAAACTGCAGATGCCGGAAATCTGAAATATAAAACTGCAGGAAATATGCTTATATTGGTCATTTTAGATCGGCTGCCATTAGTAAACATTATTTCAATCCATGGAGCAGGCTCGATGGGCCGAATGGCCTACTTCTGCTCCCTTATCTTTTGATCTCTGTTTAAACCAATGGAAATTGAAATCAGCATTATTTTCTATAACAGGTAATCAATGTAATGTCAGTCCTATCCACAATGTATAAACCTTCACCCTTTGTCTCCTGCAAAATGTGTAGTTGGCACATTTAGGCGGCTCTCTGTAGTACTTTGAACAATTTTGAGCTCCTTTGACATGGGAAAGACAGAGTTAAACTCACTTGTATAAGAGCAAGGTAAAAACAGAACTTCAAAAGAAATATTTCCTGAACCAGGTGCATTGTGCATGTTTTCAGTGGGGTCAATAAAGATATTGAAAGTGTACTTTTCACAGCTGCTCATCTGAAATAGCTTTTAAAAGCATGTAGAATCCAGTTATAAAATTTGAGCTGGAGAAACAAACCAAATTACCTGCAGAATGTGATAAGATCTTCCCACCCATCTGTTGTCACCCAGTCCCCTCCCCTCAGTCCAATCTTCCTCCTTTAGCCTGGTGGACTCATTAGGGACTTCTTGTGGGATAGTTGTAATCAGTTAAGAACCCTGTGATCAACACTAATTATCTCCAATACCTGGGTGTACTTTGGGTTTAATTCTTCTAGAGCAGATCAGTTGAGGAGAGGTGCCTTTGAAGTGACATCGGCACTGAATAATTAAGATTATTTTCTGTACTTATCACAATCTCCTTCTAACTGTAATGACCAGAACCTAGCTACCAAAATGTCACAAAGTCTCCTATCATTAGATTCTTCTACCATTTCAAACAAGAATCTCAATTGCCACATTATATCTTGAATTTACTCATTC
>JARFYF010000046.1:10554176-10564552 GCA_030265395.1 Rhina ancylostomus
TGATTTAAGTAAAACCAACCTCCCCCCACTCCCTGCCTCTTCTTCCCTTTCCTAGCCCATCTCTTTTTTTTCTCCTCACCGTTTTTTTCTCTCTCTCCTTTCCTTATCCTCCCCTCCCCTCATGCCGCCTGCCTCCACACCTTTGACCCATCCCCTGGTGGATCCGCTCTCCCCTCCTTCCCCACACCTGCCTATCCCTTGTCCGCCTACCACTACTCTGCTTTTCCCTCCTACTTATTGGGCTTCCCCTTTTCCCACCTTCAGTCCCGAGGAAGGGTCCTGAACCGAAACGTTGACTGCCTGCTTTTCTCCACGGATGCTGCCTGGCCTGTTGACTTCCTCCGGCGTCTTGTTCTTTCGTCAAGAAGACAGTTCACTGCTACCATCTCAAGTGCAATCAGTTACGGGCAATAAATGCTGGTGTTGCTTGGGGCACCAACAACCTATAAAAGAAAAAGAAAATGTGATTTTGTTTTCAAGAGGATATTCTGATGAGTCTCCCCTCCTCTGCTTTTCAATGCCATGTCCAAGGGCTGCGATAAAGGATTCTTTGTTCAACATGTTAAGATCAAAGCACTCGAGTATAAAATAATAAAATGTTTCTGCATTCAAAGAGAAAGCTAGCATGTCTTCTACATTGGAAGTGTATTTGAGTACAGCTCAGACTAGTAGAGTTTAAACAAAAGATGTTGGCAAGGATCCCACCTCCCTGATGCAGAACTCGAGTGTTTGGCCTTTTGACCCGGAGGACGGTGTACATCTAGGGCTGATGATCGTCAGGCTGAGTCATATTCTGAGGGGAAGTAGCTCAGGACTGACTTTTCAGCTTTCTCAATCCTGTTGACAATACTCGATACCTGAAATGACATAAAATGTTTCCTTTCTCGCTTTCGATGCCTTTAAACAAACATAAAATTCACCAGCGTTAAAAAGTGAATGACCAGTTCCTTGAGAATCTTTGAATAAAGATCGATTCTTCTTTGGCACAAACCTCTCATCTGGTTCCTGAACTTGCAACCATGAAGGTCACAATTGCAGTCCAAATTTGGAATATAAAGCCTTTAGTTTGGTAGACAGAGCTAATGGAATCTGAAGGAACCCCATGAAAACTGTAGATGGTACATACTGTGGCCACTGTGTGTCGGTGGTGGAGGGAATGACTGTTTAGGCTGCCAGTCAAGTCGGGTACTTTGTCCTGAATGGCAGTGAGCTTCTAGAGAGTTGTTAGAGATGCACTCATTAAGGCAAATGGAGAGTATTCCATTACACTCTTGACTTGTCTCTTGTAAGATGGCAAATGGCTTTGTGGTGTCAGGATGTGAATCACACACTGTGGGATAACCAGCCTCTGACCTAATTGTGAAGAGATGTACTTATGTGTTTGGTCCAGTTGAGATTCTGGTCATTGGTGACCAAAGGGCATTGAGACTCACCAAGGGGAATATCAAGTGTAGGTAGTTACACTATGCCTTACTGGAGATGGTCACTGCCTGGCACTTCAGCAAAGACTATATACACTGTAAAGTTTGATTTTAGTTGGTTCTGACGTTAACTCCTCTAAGACTAAAGCTGCTGGAGACTGGGGCTCATGGGGTCCGGGCAGAAGGTTAAAATAACTTGTTTGTCCAGTCAGCCCCTACTGACATCTCTTGTCAACATTACTTAGTGCACCAATGTTTTAACTTATTTGCAGAATTAAATTATTGGCAGCATTGTCTAATAAACTTTGGAACTCTGAGACCATCACTACGTTTTGTACAGATATCCCCACCTAACTTCTAAGCATTAACTTCAAAATGGCAATTATTCATGATTCTTTCAAAGTGTAGCATTTGTTTAAATTATTTAAAACATTTCACTTAGCGTAAATGTATATCAGTCCAGTTATTAATGTTCATTTAGGTCACTGCACCTAAATTCATCTGTTCCCATTCATTTCCAAAAATACATTGAGTGAAATGTTATAGTGACAGCCAAGGACGTGAAGCTCTCCCCGTATGGTTTACCATTGAAGTGAGTGAGATTATGTATGAAGGTTTAGTAATCAAGGGAGTTGGGATTTCTGTAGGTCTGTTAGAGGTCTCTTGGTTCTTGCTCCCTTTTAAAACCAAAACATTTATATCTTCATGTTCTTTCTACCAAAATGTATACTTCTGTTAAATTTCATCTGCCACATGCCTTTCCATTTCATCAGTCTGTATGGTTCATTTTCTGTCCCTTTTATTCCCAACAATTTGCTCTATAAACCTGGCCAGATCATTAACATGCATCAAACCAGAATGTAATCCAGTGCTTCTGACTAGCCTGTTATCTTTGAGTTTACTTAAAGTTTAATCTGTTATGTACATCCAAACATACTCTGTATTCAACCATCACACCTCTCCTAACTTATTTACATTGGCTTCAGATTTAAAATGTGTTCAGGCTATGCTATCTCACCACCCCACTTTACTGCTGAAACCTTCTCCAACTTCCACTCTTCTGAATGGCATCCTGTGTTGCTCCAGTTTTAGCTCCAGACCAATGAAATGTAGTTAGACAACTGGGCCCAATTTTCTAAATTCCTGAACTGGTGTTCTCCCTCTGAACATCCACATCTCCACCAAGACTTTGGACAGACATCTTAACCTCTCTTTTCCAGGGTTCAACTTCCATTTACCACACACCTCTGCAAACTCTCTAGGGGTGCTTTTCCACTCTGCATGCCATTGTTATTGGAGTTAATCTCTTGTAAAGAACCTTGACATATCTTAGGGCTATGAAAGATGCTATGGGAACACTCAAATACTAAATATACAGTGAATACTATTTATTTCCCTCCAAGGATGCTGCTTGATCTGCTGAGTTCTTCCAGCACATTTTGCATATTGCTCCAGATTCCAGCATCTGCAGAATTTTTTTGTGTCTCATGTGAACACTTGTATCTTTTATTCACACACAGTGGGAAGTCTGCATGAGGATGTCCACTCTTCCCATTCTGGTTCTTGTTACACTTCTAAAGACTCCATGGATAATTCAGCGTGTGTTTATTTCAGCACAGATGTTGGCAAAACAACATCAGCATTGGAAACAATCTGGGTTGCTTCAGTCACAACACAGCTGCTCCAAAAGACTAGTCAGGGGAAAAGTAATATAAATAAGAGGAATGATTATCTAGAAAGTAGTGATGCATTTATTTCAGAGGGCATCGATAAATACTGTAGTGCTCTTGACTTCCTGACACTGAGGTGAACGTGTGCAATATACAGTATTCACATCTCGGGGTTTTTTTTGGCAGACTTTTGAGGTAAGTATCTCTATTGATGTAGGGGTTATATATGGCTATCTCAGCTGCAGCACTTGGAAATTAAATCATGCCCAATAGTTTTTGCATTGTAGAGCACCTAAGATGAAGATGAGTTTTTTCACTAATTTTCATGATTAATTGGGAAGAGTTTTGCATTACAGCAATAAAGACTGGATGTGTATTCTTGGGTCTTAGTCTCCATTTTCAGCAGATATGTTTGTGTATTGCAGAATACAATATTGTCAGAGAGAGGATGTTGAGGATGGTTAGGTGGGAGTCCTGATGAGAGTATTCACATGGATTGGGTTTGCTGTCCTTGCCTGTGATTGGGTTACTGTTCATCACCTGGTACAAAGACGACTTATCAAGATGTTGCCTGTGATGAAACAGTTCAGACGGAAGGCAGAGTGGACACACTGGGCTTGCTTTTCCATGGAGCAGAGGATGCTGAGGGGGACCTGAGAGAGGTAGACAAAATTATGCGGGCCATAGATGAGGTTGGCAGGAGAAACTTTTCCCCATAACCAGAGGGAAAGGTTCAGGGTAAGGGAAGATGTTTTGAGGAGATCTGAGGAGAATCAGAATCAGATTTATTGTCACTGACATATGATATGAAATTTGTTGTTTTGCAGCAGCAGGACAGTGCAAAAGCATAAAAATCTATAAATTACAAAAATACATAAATAGTGCAAACAAAAGGAATAATGAGGTGGTGTTCATGGGTTCATGGACCGCTCAGAAATCTGATGGCAGAGGGGAAGAAGCTGTTCCTGAAGCATTGAGTGTGGGTCTTCAGGCTCCTGTAGGTCCTCTCTGATGGTAGTAATGAGAAGAAGGCACGTTTCAGATGATGAGGGTCCTTAATGATAGACGCTGCCTTCCTGAGGCACCACCTCTTGAAGATGATTTTCACTCAGAAGGTGGTTGGAACCTGGAACACAAGACCCAAGAGAGTGAAGAAGGCAGGTCATCTTACAATATTTAAGAAGTATGTAGACAAGCAGTTGAATCGCCAAGACATCGAAGGCTTACACACAAAGGGCTGGTGTATGGGATTAGTATCATTGGATACTTGCTGGTCAGCATAGATGTAGTGGGCCGAAGGGCCTGCTTCTTGCGCTGTATGGCACAATGACTTCATGGCTTACCAGCTGAGAGCTGGAAAGGTGCATACGAGAGAAGGTGAGGTGAGGTAAGGATTTAGTGCATCAGTGAAAACACTATGCAGCATTACAGTCACACATCACAATGATAGTTAACTCCATTTAGGAAGGAATTTGGGAGATGGGAAAGCCTCACTTGATGACGTTGTGTGTCAGGGATGGGGCTTTGAACCGACAGTGTTGGCTCTGCCACCTGCATTTCCTTTTGGTGATGTTCCCTGTTTCCCAATGGTGCCAGTGGACACGACCAGGTTTCCCAGCTGTGCTGGTACCATACTGTACTTTGGAGGAAGCAGTCCCCTGTATACAGCTGTGTTTATGGATGCGAGCAGAGATCTCTGTGGACTGTCTAAAATTAATGAAGTGCAACACATTTTCATCCTGTACTTATCCACCTTAAGTCAAAATCCCAGTTGGAGCTGGCTTACTGCGATTATTTGGATTGTTCCATAGCCAATGCTATTTTGCAGTGAGGCAGGATGTTAACATTTAATGTTGGCTATGTGTGAACATGTTATCAAGTCTATTTTACATCACTGTTTCATTGAATTCTTCAGCTAAATCTTTAAACAAGATTATGATATAAATAAACTAACTTGTAGCAAGAATGAAAATTGACCTTGATCTAAGCAAACAAATATCAATATGCATCAATCAAGGAATTTTATACATGAACATTCTTAGACTGTAAATGTTGCTGTTGTAAATGACTGGGGATAAATTTCTTGCTCACTTCAGTAGCATTATAATTGATTTGAATGTATTAAATGTGGTCCATCTGTCTTAAGATCTAAATTATTTTTCAAATTGAAATACATCTGTTGCTTGAGGCATCCTGCACACTGACTCCTTAATTGAACTGTCAACTGTAGTGACAGGCCGTCAGTCAAGTTTGTCTGAAGGCTGCTTGTATTTCTGGTGCCGGTAGGCTTGGATTTGTAGATAGGCTCCCAGTGCCAAGGTGCATCCTTCAGCATCCTTCTCATTCCAAATCCAAACATTTGAGCCCAGTATCAGTTTTGACCTCACGTTGTAGTTCAATGTTCCTCCACAAATGATGTGTTGTCAGATGAACTGTCCTGCGAAGTGGACAGATTAACCAGTCACCATTTCGTGGGGTATTGCACGTTCAGAACAGCTGACAGGTTTGTCTGCCGCTGGCCTCCTACTGAACTGATTCAATATGGGAGCTGCTTTCTGATGTTTTAATATTCGACATTTACCCAGAATTGTGAGGCTGTAAAATTCACTCGCATGCTTAGTGACTGGACCAGAAACTGTGATCAATTAACTGCCTCACACCCTCCATCCCAACCCTACTGTGACAGCAGGAGAGAATCGGGGTTGGAGGTGCCAGGATTGGTAAAATATGATCCCTAAAGTACATATACCCACGTTGAGAGACCTTAGAGACATGAGGATTGGTGGTGTTGTGGACAGTGATGAAGAGTGTCTAAGGCTGCGGCAGGATGTAGATCAGATGATAAGATATCTTTATTAGTCACTTGTACATCAAATCACATCTTTTGCGTCGAGTGTTCTGGGGGCAGCCCGCAAGTGTCGCCACACTTCCGGCGCCAACATAGCACACCCACAACTTCTTAACCCGTACGTCTTTGGAATGTGGGAGGAAACTGGAGCACCCGGAGGAAACCCACACAGTCACAGGGAGAACGTACAAACTCCTTACAGACAGTGGCTGGAATTGAACCCGGGTCACTGGCACTGTAAAGCGTTATGCTAACCATTACATTACCATGCCTGCCCACTGATGCACTGTGGTTCAGAAGGGATGATCAGAGTGCAAAGGAGAAATGGCAGTAAGTATTGGAGAAGCACCTTTTAGCTTGAAGCAAAGAATGAGAGATGGCAGAAATCTGACACACAAGCAACAGGTGCCAGAAACACAGCAGGTCAGGCAGCATCCGTGGAGAGAAAAGATGTTAATGTGAAACATTGATTATTTCCAGCTCTTTTTGCTTTGCCTTTTGGATTTGTGTGCTGACTGAATATGTGTTTGTTCTGGACGTGGGGAACAAAGGGAAAAACACATCTGGAACTGCGCAGCATTGTCACTTGGCGGCTTCCCATCGTCCCTGATCTCCAGATGATCCTAGGGATGGGTTTTACGTGGCTGAGTGCTGGAACAGTGAGCCACACAGAGATCTCTGCCTGGTGCTGTTGGCTGTCTATATGATGAAGCTGGAGGAGCTCAACAAACCAGGCAGCATCCATGGAGAAGAGCAGGCGGCTAAAGTTTCTGGTCAGGACCCTTCTTCAGTCCTGAAGAAATGTCCTGACCTGAAACGTCGACGGCCTGCTTTTCTCCATGGCTGCTGCTAGTCTGCTGAGTTCCTCCAGCATCATCATGTTTTTCATCTGGATTCCAGCATCTGCAGTCCTAGGCTGTCTATATCACTGACACACAGTGGATTGGAAGCTCTGGATTCTAGTTTGGGCCCATCTTCTGAGCAGAACAACCATTGAATTCTGGAATGCCTTCAGAGGATCTATCTCACTGATGTCTCTGAATAAGGAAAGGGAGGAGGGGGCTTATTTTAAGGATATATCCTAATACCAAACTGTTGGACCAAGATAGCCTCTGCTGTAAACATGATCTAATTTTAGATGAGCAGTACTGACAGAGACCAAGGAGAGAATTCCCTGCACCCAACCCCTTCAGTCAAGTATTGGTTTCCATTAGAGAAACAGCTGGAAGTCTCAAAGCAAAAACCACCAGAAAATAATGAATTGCCAAATCAATTATTTACAGATGCAAACAATCCTGACAAACTCTTTCAATGAGATTTTACAAGGCAGTTTCCTGTCCTCTTACTGGCTGAGTTTGACTGCAGCCACATTGTTTATCAGGTGGTAGTCTCTCTCTGTCACATCGAAAGGTTGTGCAAGCCAGTCTCGGTTTGTTGAATGGCTCCTTACACGCCATACTCCTTGTATTTTTAACCATGCCCTGTGGAAGTTCCACAGCCAAGGGGTGAGCTTCTGAGGTGGAGCCGCAGGCAAGGGTAAGTGTACACCAGAGCCTGTGTTGATGTTGGTGCCATTGGTTGAGAGAGGATTGTTGCCTAGATAACCGGAGAATTCCCTGAATAATTCTGCTAAAGCCAGTCACCGTGCTGTGCCCAGTGAACCTGTTTTATACCTGAATCAGTTTTCTCCAGTGTACCAGGGTGCTTACTCCTTACCACTACCGAGGCTGCAAAGTGTATTCAGCTGATGCTTGTGTAATGTCAACCATTGGCCTCATAGAAACGAGTTAATCTAGGATCAAGCCTGAGACGGTCCTGATCTGTGACTGTCATAGAACATAGTACAGCACAGGAACAGGCCCTTCGGCCCACGATGTCTGTGCTGACCACAATGCCAAATTAAAGGAAACCAATCTACCTGCACGTGATCCATATCCCTCCACTCCCTGCGTGTTCATGTGCCTGTCTAAATGCCTCTTAAACACCACTATTGTATCTGCTTCCACCACCACTGGCAGCATGTTCCAGGCACCTCCCACTCTTTCTGTGTGGGGAAGATGTGCCCCTACATATCTTCTTTAAACATTCCCCCTCTATCCCCTCTGGTACATGGCATTTCCACCCTGGGAAAATGACTCTGAATATCTACCCTATTTTATACACTCCTACCTGGACTCCCCTCAGCCTCCTCCGCTCCAGAGGAAACAATCTGAGTTTGTCCACCTCTCCTCCTAGCTAATTGCTCTCTAATCCAGGCAGCATCCTCTTCTGCTCCTCCTCCGAAGCCTCCACATCCTTCCTGTAATGTGGCAACCAGAACTGCACAGCATACAATGCATCAAAATATAGTTTGGCTCTGGGTCACTGGAAAGTATCTCTAACACCTACCTAAAGCCAATATTGTACGTGGCCAAGGCTATCCTGGAAGTCACAGTGCAGCCCTTGTGTCCAGTATAGCTATGGGTTGTGCTTGGGTACTACTTGTTCCTTGGTAAGCAACACCAGAGGGGTTGCTGGAGCAGCAACAGATTTGTATCTGTACCCAAGGGTGTCAATTAATGCCAACTATCAGTGCAAGCCACTGTTTGGCAGATTGTGTCGTGGGCTGATATGTGATGTGTGAAGAGCAGATGCAATGAGGGCAGCAGTGCAGGGTGATTGAATGCTTCCTGTGGTTGGCCTTAGCTGCTCTACAACCTGGGAGAAACTGAAGCCAAGGATGTGGAGCAAAGCTACAAGGCCCGGTCACAATCTCTTGCAGCAAAACAGGAAATGCAGTCAGTTCCTCTGAAGGACAAAATTGGGTTTCAATAAGTTTTCAATTCACTCACCAGGAATGTTTGGACAGCATATGTTGAATGATTCGCACTGAAGCCTTGGCTTGCATATTCTCCCTCTCTCCCTCTCTCTCTCTTTTTTTTCTCTGGTAATATGTTTCTCCCTTAAAAGAAACAGCTGCAATAAAGAGAGTGTCTTTTTATTCCATGTTCCTAGTGGGATGATCAGCAACCAGCAAGCTCAAAATCCAGGTACAGGCATGTGGGTTAAAGGTAACATGACACTGCAATGCCAGTTCCTCTGTGTCCTGTTAACATTGAAGGAAATGTTTTTTAAAAGAAGCTGTGAAGTTTCTTTTGTATTTCACTTACTTTGGCACATCAGAAGTGATAATTGCAAACTTGACACACTGGCTCGGTTCCAGTCAAAAATATATTTTTTTTATGTGGAGGGCAGCAAAATACAAATGTTAATCCACTTTTAGCATAGGTGTACAATCGTGAATTAATGCAGTATAGACTAGTGCAAGGATTTGTGTCTGGATAGGAAAAATTAGTTACACATACTGCCTAGATAATAACTGTCTGAATGGAGTAGACAAGCAAGGAAATCCACAATACAGATACGCCAGTCACTAAATGCAGCTGTTTTATTTAAAGAAAATTTATCAAGTCCTGTGGTTCATTTTGTCTTCTCATTTCTCACTGTCTAGAAATGATCTTTAAGCGTGTCAAATCTTGGCCAGAATTGGGGAGTTCAGTAATAATATGTTACAAAAAGGGCTCTGAAGAAGGTGCATAAGATTCCCTGGGGAGGATGCCAAAACTGTGAGGATATCCATCGGGACATGGTAGGGCTAAGGGGTGAACTGATGGACACTTTTATGAATCTGTTTGCTGAAGCAATGGAGTTTCCACAGTGGGAGAGGCCAAGTGAGAGGTCACAAATAAAAGACCTCGTAAATGAAACCAGTACATCAGGTCAGGATTTCAGATGAAACTTTTTTACGCAGAGTTGTTAAAATGTCAAATTTGCCACAGGGGATTTGTAGCAAATAGCACGTTGCAATTTAGAGGAAGCTGGAAGAACTTCTGAGGGCAAAAATAATTGTATGGGCTAAGTGAGTGGTACTTTTCCCTAAAATGGCCACGTCCCATCTGAAGGGTTGTCTGACAAAATTATCTAAAGAGGGAAGTGGGCAAATGAAGGGTCCTGACCCAAAACGTGGACTGTCCACTTCCCTCCATGGATGCTGCCTGACCCTGCAGAGTTCCTCCAGCATTTTGTGTTGCTCCAGATTCCACCATCTCTTTTGTCCAAATTATCAAAAATTGATAAACTGCTTTGTTTAATTGTCACATGTTACAAGGTACAATGAAAAGCTTCATTTTGCATGCCATCCATATGGATCATTTCACAACACAAGTACAATGAGGTAGTACAAGGGAAAAGCAATAAATGAATGCAGAATGTAGTGTAACAGCTATGGAGAAAGTACAGGCAGACAAATAAGGTGCAAGGCCATGACAGGGTAGATTGTGGGGTCAAGAGTCCATCTTATTGTACAAGAGGTCCATTCAATAGCCTTTTCACAGTAGGATAGAAGCTTGTCCTTGAGCCTGGTGGTACGTTCTTCCAGGCTTTTGTATCTTTTGTCCA
>JARFYF010000046.1:10641944-10652768 GCA_030265395.1 Rhina ancylostomus
TTTCATAATGTCATACACTCTCCACATAAGACATGGCTTAAGATAAATATATTAGTAAATAAATATTCTGAGAACATATTTCCATAAATGAAATGTGCCGCTATACATATACAGAATATACACAGACAATTTCTAGCCTTTTTTTTAACACGTTAGAAAAAACTGGTAATGACGGAGAGAACTCTTGACCATTTTATAATTCTTTACAAGAAATTTCAGACAAATCTTTTAAGTGCTACAAATATAAAATAGTGCCTTAAGTACCCAACAAAATTGTTACTTTGCATGGATTGGTCAGGCAGTAAAGGCATTATTGTGTACATAAAACTCTACTGTGGTGCCTTTCAATACAGATGCACAAAACATACACTCAACTGTTGTAGCGTCACTAAGCTTGTTCCATGGCTTCCATGAGTGCTTGTTATAGCTAATCTGATCCTCTTGATACAGCACAGTGAAAAACATTCAGTCACAGCCATAAAATGGCTGTTGCTTCCCTCCCCATCCCCAACCCCCCCTTCCCCTACTTGTTTCCCCTCCCTCAAATTTTCCCTTCTGCAGTCTCTTCATTGTCCCCACCTCTTCTCTGTTTGCTCTTCTTACATTTCATATTGCTGACTTACTAAGGCAACCGTAACCCTGAGCATGTAGAAGGCTCAAAAATCCCTTGGACAACAGATCAAAGTTTATTCCTGATGTTCCTTGACAACAGTAGTTTTGTTGCCTTGCAACAAAGGGCAGCAGGGTTTTAAATAACAGCAGATCTTGATCTCACAAGACAAGCAGCACAAACTGAGTCATGGGAAGATGCATCAGATTTGGTGTTTTTCTCCATATTACCACTTATGTGTGTTTTGTCAAAGCTAAAACAGTCGGTTAAGGACTGGGTTTGGAGTTTTATTGATTGCTTCCCGTATCTCCGTACTTATTTACACATATATATATATATATATATTTATATATAAAAAAATCAGATGTTCTGTTCAGTGACAAAATCTTTCTCTAGCATCAGAGATGGTCCGGACCCTACAGAAAGAAGAAAAGGAACATGGTTACCAAAGAGGAATGAACTCTCAATTAAAATGGTAAGCTTTTAAAATTCAGACATACAAATGGATTTCTTTATCATCAGGATTAAATGCAATAATTGTCATCCATTCTAAGTGACTATCCTATTAACTGTGAAGCTAACATTATTATTTGGTATACTTTTGACAAGGGCCAAGTGGCAATAACGGTTAAGATTCCCTGCACAGCAAATTATCCACCGCTGTTGCAATTCCCAATGATCAAACTTAAGGTCTGGGCTTATCAATAGCTAGAATCAAATGCTTCAACACCGTTAAAATTGGGAATTCAATGAACCCAGATTTAAGAATGTCTTCTCTAGAATTGCCAAGGGCAGGTTCCTTGCCAGATGGAAACTTGCTTGTTTGCATTTTCTGTTTAATGAGTTGATGAAAACTTCCTGCCCTCCGGGGAACTGACCCCTCTGTCCCCTCATCTCTCCAGAATGCAGAACATCTTAATTGCTTCAAATGAAGACAAACAGATGAGTGAGGCAAGAAATGTAGCCGGTTGGCAGGGTTGGGTTTGATCTGTGCTTCAAAGCGAAATACAGAAAGAGGCCATTTGGCCCATCAAGCTTGCTCTAGCTCTCTGCAAGAGTAATCCTGTCCAATGTATACCTTGGCTCTTCCCCACAAACAGCAATTACAGCATTTCCTTTCTGTCTCAAGTATCTATCCAATTCCCTGTTAAAAGAGACAATTTAATTTGATTACACTCTTCCACGAGGTGAATTCTAGGTCATGACTACTCCCTGCATGGAAAAGCTTTTCTTCATATTGCCTCTGCTTCTTTTGCCAGTCACTTAAAATATGCATTGTTTAGTTCCTGTTTATACAACCTGTCTTGCTTGATGGCTGAACACTTCAATAAAAATCACCTCTCAATCTTCTCCACTCCACGAATGGAGAAATAGATGAAAGAGTAGGTCATTCAGGCCTTCGTACCTCTTGCTCAATTCAATAAACCATAAAAATAACAAAAAATCTATCTGTCCCTCTCTTGAATATACTCAGTGATTAAGCCTCCACAGCCCTGCTAGGGAGAGAATACTATTGTGTGGGGGGAGGGGGGGTGGAGGGTTAGCTACCCTCTGGGTGAATTAATTTCTTCTCATCCCATTTCTGAGTGGTCAATCCCTCAGGACGTTGATCTCTATTTGGAATGATAGTGGAAATGTAAATAACTCCCTGGAATGATTCATGGAACCACTGTGCTCTGGAGCATGTGAGAGAGCACAACATCCATGCAAATGAATAAATAATGAATAATATTGTGTCAAACCCAATTTCTTGGGTGAGAGTGGGGAATCAGGATCTCCACAATGTTCACTCTTGGTTGCTGTTCAATATGTCTAGCTGAAAAGTGGATGGTGACCTGGATTCATCCTAGCTGTGACTCCTCCCACTCCAAACAGTACAGGAGCTCACTCGTATTGATTTGTTAGATTCACCCTTGATTACAAAGCTTCTGTAATCACAATACCTTGTCATTTAATGGATTATTGTGTGTAATATCCACCATCTTCAATGAGATTCCACCACTGATATTCAAGTTGTATTTCCTCTTTTCTCTAAAGATGCGGACATCTTCCCCTTCCCTGTCAGCATTCTGAAGGCACTGTTCCCCATGTGGTTCCCTGGACCTCTCTTCCCTTTTTACCATCCACTCCCCGTCCAAAGGCAACAACAGGAGATACAACACATGTCCTTTTACCTCATCCCTTTCCACCACCCCGGAACCCCAACAATCCTCCATGCTGAAGCAACAGATCACTTGCACTTCTTCCAACCCAGTGTATTTTATTCGGTTCACCATGTTGCTGTTCTACATTGGAGAAAGCAAGTGCAGATTGGGTGACCACTCTGCAGATTCCTCTGTTCTCTCTGCCTTCAATGAGCTTTCAGTCATCTGTTACTTTGATTCTCTATCCCACTCCCATTCTGTCTTTGGTCCCCTACACCATCCCAACAAAACCCAATGCAAGTGCGAGGGACAGCACCTTATCCTCATCTGGGCACATTGCAT
This sequence comes from Rhina ancylostomus, assembly GCA_030265395.1. Taxonomy (NCBI): domain Eukaryota; kingdom Metazoa; phylum Chordata; class Chondrichthyes; order Rhinopristiformes; family Rhinidae; genus Rhina; species Rhina ancylostomus. Next base: position 10,645,041 of record JARFYF010000046.1, read on the forward strand.
CCCTTGGGACTTAATAGGGAATGTAATAATTTTGTGTCAGAACTGACCAGTACTAATGCAAGGTCACCCACCTGTAACTTAGTTTTTCTCACTCCGCAGATGCTGCCTGATCTGCTGGGTATTTCCAGCAATCTCTTTTGCTTCATATTTTATGCAACTCAGTTCCAGCACATTCTTTCATTTCTTTCCCCCCTCTCCTTAATAGCCCTCATTCATCTATGAACTGGACAGCTCCAAAAGCATTGTGTCACCTGTTCTCCAACCTAGCATGGACAGTCACTGTGATCGCTCCATCCCTCTCCCTCTCTGCAACTTAAAACACACTTACTTCCTCACTTTTAATAAAGGGTCTTCAATCCAAAAACAATAAACTCTTGTTCCCCTCTCCACAGACGCTGTGGGACCTGCTCAGTATTTTCAGCGTATTCTGTTCTTATTTTCGATTTGCATCAATCAGCCTTTTTGATTTTCACCCATTCACAATATGCCAATGTAGTCAGCATCTTCAGGGAGGAGAGGGGAAATAAAATTGGAGAATCAACAAATTTAATTCAAAAAGACTGAATGGTTCCACACAATAAGATTAATGTGGATCAGCATGATTCATATGTTGCTTATTTGAAGTCAACTGCAGTACATTACTGAACTGGTGCTCTTTGCCGGCTCCCTTCATCTTCACATTTTTTCTTGATTTAAATTTTTAAAAATGCATACTTAAGTTTGACTGTTTTTTCTTTCCAGACCGCTCAAGGGCAGCTGTAGCTCTGTTCCCAATTACAGACTCCAATCTTCAAAAGGGCACTGTACACTAAATACTAATGTTTCACAAATGTGCGAAGCACTGCCACGCAAAGCCAATATTGCAAAGGTTCGCCATGCTTAAAGTAATTCCAACAATAAATTGACGATTTGCTTCTAGGGGACGCTCCTGCCACTGGCATTTGAATGCCATCAGGAGGTCACTAAAGACTTTCAGCTGACGTTCAGTACCATATTTCAGCTGGAACAGATCACTTGTTAGTCAACTTAACCTTCCCGGGAGCTGCCAACGATAATAGCCAGTCGTGGTAATGATAAAGCACTCAGTGTGGCATACTAAATATCATGGGTAATATGACATGATCCTTAAAATTACTGCGGTAACTTCAAGGACATTTTAACAGTCTTGGCTGGATTGTATTCACAGCACAGGAGTTTGCACAGTGTAAAAAGTATCCATTGCATTTCAAAATGCTTCACAGCTAATTAGTTGTTATGGAATTGCAATCTGTTGTAATGTGGGTACACACGGCAGTCACGTTGCCAAAATCCAACATTGAAGTGCAGGGCAAGCCTAGAGTACTTGGTAAGCACTGAAGTAGTCATTAAAGGAGAGTATGCTTACAAAATATCAATAGAAGCAGACAGGGAACAGGGAATGGACATGGTGAAAATTGACGGGCAGGATGGTTTGCTCCGCTTAGAGTGGCTAAGTCACCTGATCCAGGTGGCTTTCCATTTAGGTTGCTGTGGACATGACTGAAGAGCTTGCCAATAATCTTCCATTATTTCCCAGATGCTAGGGAGGTGCCAGAGGATTGGAAAGTGGAAAATGCAATTTACATATTCAAAACGAGGTGCAGAGACATTCCTTATAACTAGGGTTAGTTAATATTGATGACGGGCATGAGCCAATTAATCAGAGCCCTGCATGGATCCCAACTGAACTATCTGATATAGTAAGACGGGAAAAATTGATGAAGGAGATGTATTTTAGGTTGATTTTAAGACAGTGTTTGACAAAGTACCACACAAAAGAATGGTTAACAAAAGTGAGGGTCCTGAGGTAGGAGAATCCCTGGATAACAAATGAGATCAAGGATATAAAAGGAGACGAGGACACAAAACTAGAAGTTGTGGTAAATTTTAGAAAGAGTAAAATTTCAAAATTTACCAAGAATACCAAACTTGCCGTGAGGCAAACAGCCAGCATGATGCCAATCAACTGCAGAAGGCTGAGTGGGTAGACAAGTGGCAGATGGAATTTAATACAGAGAAGTTCAAGGTGATGTGCTTTTGTGGTAGGAATGAGGAGAAAGGATGCAAGGACATTTCAAGTAACTATCAGCTTAACATCGGTGGGGGGGGTAAGATTTTAGAATCAATACTCAAGGAAAAAAATGACCAGGCACTTGCAGAGGTTTCAGTTAACTAAGAATAACCAGCACAGATTTGTAAAGGGAAGGTCATGTTTGATGAATTTAATTTTTTGATGGAGTAACACAGAAGGCATGGGAGCTTGTGTGCACTTTTGAAGATGGCAGGACATATTGAGAGAGTAGCAAGCAATGCACCTTGGACTTACTGAATAATAGTACTCAGTATAAAAGCAGGGAATTTATACTAAAATATTATAAGGCTCTGGGTAGATCACAATGAAAGAATTGTGTCCTGCTCTGGTCATCACATTTTAGGAAGGATGCAGCAGTCTGAGGGATTGGGGATTTTATCTCCAAGGTAGGGATGGAGGAGCTTGGGATGTTCTTCTTGGAGCAGGAGAGGTCAGGGGAGATTTGATAGAGGGATAAAAGTTTTTGATAGGTTTTAGTGTGTAAGAACATGGAGCTAGGAGCAGAAGCTGGCCATTTGACTCCTCAAGCCTGCTCTGTGCTTCAACAAGACGTTGCTCAACATCACTCTCCTGCCTTTCCCCATATTGCTTGATCCTTTAATATCTGTTTTGAATGAACTCAATAACTGTATATTTGTTCTTAGGAAAGGAGACCAAAATTGTACACTCAGTAAGTCTTACCTGCAGTTAGATATCCTTATTCTAACACTTAGATACTCTTGCAATGAAGGCCGACATATGATTTGCCTTCCTAACTGCCTGCTGCACCTGCTTGCTAGCTTTCCCTAATTTCTGTACAAAGACATCCAGGCTCCTTTTAACATCAACATTTCCCAGTCTCTTACCATTTAGAAATACAATTTCTGCTTGTTCCATGGAAGTGAATAATCTCACATTTTCTGCATTGTTCTACACCAGTCATGTTTCTGTTTACTTGCGCAGTTTGCCTATGTCCCCTTGAACATCCTCATCAGCACTCACATTTCCACTTGTGTTATTAGCATACTTAGAAATGTTACATTTAATCCTCTCAGACATATTGTTGCTATAGATTGTAAACCACTGGGAGTTGGAGCACAGATCCCTGGAGTCTCCAGCTAGTCACAGTCCACCAACCTGAGAAAGACCTGTTTATTCATGATTAGTTTCCTATCTGTTCACCAGCTTTCATATCCATGTTAGTATATTACCCCAGTTCCATGAATTCTAACTGTGTTCACCAGCCTCCTGTGTGGGGTGTTGTTGAAAGCCTTCTGAAAATCCAAAAGCAGCAGTCACTGGTTCTCCTACATCTACTCTGCCAGATACATCCTCTAAGAACTGCAAATCGATCACCCTTTCTAAACCAAGGTTGACTCTGCTCCTTCATGTTATTAGGCAAGGCAGACAAAGGAAAGTTATCTGATGCTATGAAGACTAGGGGGACACAGGTGTAAGGCTTGGGGCGATTCATAAAGGGAGATACGAAGGAAAACTCGTTTATGCAGCAAGCGTTAATGATCTTGAATCCATTGCCCATGAGAATGGTGGAAGCAGAGATGATTAACGATTTCAAATAAAAATTGGATGGGCATTTGAGCAAAATAAATTTGCAGGAATATAGAGATTGATTGATTTGAGTGTTCAACAGAGAGCTGGCATTTCTAAATTAGCCAAGTGGCCTCTTTCTCTGCTGCAGGATAAATCATCATATATTGTAATCTATCTTACTGAAGTCAATTTGACAAATAAATGTTGGCCACAACACAGATGTGCTACTCAAATTTTATATAACAAAATGCCGAGATGAGGAAATTACACGAACAGCCAAGGGTCATGTCCGGAAGCTTTAATGGTCAAAGTCCCTGTTATCTTGTCAATTTTCTGGCTGTTGAGAGACCTGGCAGCAATTTATAATAAAAATGCTACAGTTATGGTAAATGATACTGAACCATGCAGGCACATTCCTGAATGTAAGGTGCTTAGATCTCTCACAGGAGTAGTTGGGAGTGTTGTACCCAAGAATATCAAAAGCAGATAGTACTTGTAATAGTCCAGTACTCAAGTCGTGGTCTGGTGTGACCAGGTGTGGTGTTGCGTATGCACGAGTGTGAATGTGTGAGGTATGCATGTGCATGCACTGAGGCAAGTGAACGAGGGTTGCCTGCACGAGTGCATGGAGTGATGTGCAGGGGTTGGGTAGTGCACATCCATGGCCCAAGGCACATGCATGTTTGGGGATCAGTCTTTGGGCATATGCTTGCTCATGTGCATGGAATGTGCACACGTTGTTCAAGATTTAGTAAGCCTTTTGGATGGGGTACTAAAACAGAGGCTGGCCGCCCAAAGTGGTGCACAGCAAGAGTCAGCAAAGTGAACAAAATTGAAGGTATTCTGGAAAAGCTGGAAAGCAACGGGAAGTCAGACATGTGAAGGAGGAACAAAGCTTAATTCTTCAGGTGGAACTGTTGGCCAATCCCCTTGAAACACTTTCTCTTTGCTTGCTAATCTTCTGCCCCGGGCTTGTTCCTTTCTCCTCTCATCTTTCACTGGTTTCAGCAATCAGGTTCCAAGAGTTTGCCTCGGTATTCAGCAAGCCTGAAGTCCCACACCACCAGTTTCAGGAAGAGTTACCTTCCTACAACCATCAGGTTCTTGAAGCAACCTGCATGACCCTAACCCTACTTCAGCAATGGAACACTATGGACCACCTCTTGCATTTCCATGGACTTGTCTTTGCATTCCTTACGCACTATCTTCTTTCCCCCCACTGTATGGTATAATTTATAGTTTGTGTGTTGTCTGTACCCACGTGCTTAAGATGCTGCTGCAAGCAAGTTTTTTATTTTACTTGTACCTCATTGTACTTGGGCAAATAACAATAAACTCGACTTGACTTGTATACATTGGCAAAGAGTGATGGAGACTGTCAGCAGTCTCTGCCATCAGAGGGTTATCACAGCTGAATCTGGTCCTTTCCCAGAAGGGGCGGTCTGATGGCAAGCAGGAGCAAGAACCCTGCCCTATTTTCTTTCCATTAGCCGAGGGACACTTGGTCCAGTTTTACAGCCCTATCAGTGCCCTGGTAGATAGTAAGCAGATCAGGGACTGTACTTTCAGTGTGACTTCATGACTCACTGGATAAAAATCACTGAGCTATCATAATGGATTAATGTATCACAAATAACCCATATTTCTCTATAAATTAACATTCAATCTTCAATATTTTGCTTTTAAGGTTTGCAATGAAAAAGATTACTGACCCACCAAGTCCACAACCAGAAACCCTGTGTGATTATCTCTAACCCCCACTCACCCCTTATCCATTTAGTCACCCTTTTAATGATCCATTTCTTCACATCTTCTGAGGAAATACAAAGGAGTGCTATTAATATCTCCTTTTTCCCTCAATCTTCCTTTTCAACAGATTTGCACCTTTCATGCACTCTTTAATCTTTTGAAATGTTTCAATCTGCATTCATGGGTTACTCAAATTATGTGCAGGTCATAAAAATGCCCTCTGTTGACTTTCAGTTGTTTTGATTCATTTATTAAGACTGCAGCTCCTGACAGTCTTTCTGAGACTCTGAACAAATCCTAAATGTCATCAGGAAAGGCTATGGTCTAAGCTAAGTAGCCCACAGGTCTGGTGCTCAAATCAAAATGTAGCAAGATGCGTAAATGAATTCAGTCAGCTTATTTATGGAATGGCCTCAGTATTTGGCAGCCAATAGGCTGATGAAAAAGTTCAACCTGTTCTTATTTGGTCCGCTAGTAACTCCATTTCCACACTCGTCAGTGAACTCCCAGGAAAACTTCACAATAAATACTACCCATGTCCCAAGAAAAAAAGGAAAAATGTCCATAAACTGTGAACAAATCATTAAAGGTGCATAATGAGATGCAACCTCTAAACTAAGTGAAACAAGAAAAATTCTTTTTTATTCCATATGTGAGTTTAATTTTTTTATGGTGTAGCTTTGGTGCAAAGCAACAATATCTCTGCTAAAGGCAAGCATCGTGTAACTTTTATTGAAGCATGTGCTTCAGTTGATGTCATTTGGTTGTCAAGCTTGCTTTCCAATTTTTCCAAACTTTAGTTCTAATGCTGGTTGCTTTGAAAGTTCACTGAAAATGTATTGAAGTCATGTCTTATATCAAAAATCTGAACGTGTCTAGACAACAGTAAATTAAATGGTACAGGTCATTGTGGGCTTTCAGCATGACAGTTTTATGTAAGGACTTTTAAAAATAAACAGGTACTGATGCCTTTAGAGATAATCAACATATTCTCAGTTAATTCCTCATGTTATTCTAACTTCTGTTACTCTTTCTACTGCTGCTTGGGCCAAAGGAATTCTTCCAAAGTGCTCTATTGCTAATGGATTACTTTTGAAGTTTAATCACTCTTATAAAGTTACAAATTTTGCTTCTTAGTGTATTTCACCACTATAACCAGATTATCAATAAAACATTGTTCATGAAATCAGTCTTCTTTTCCACTTTCTTGAGCAACTGGCTCCAGATAGTCAAAAGGCAATAAACAAAAGCAAAAAACAAACAGCTGAAGGAACTCAGCAGGTCGAGCAGCATCTGTGGGGTGAGATGAATAGTCCAGTGGTATGCTGTAAATTGACCTGCTTTAGTTCTTCTGGTAGTTCATTTTTTGCGACAGATCCCAGCATCTAAAGTCTCTTCCGTCTCCATTCTAAACATAAAATCATCTGGCTACTGCGCAGACCTAATCGATGTTGCTCCACTGGCTAGAGAGCAGAATGGGTGAAGGATGCTGTGTGGCATCCAATTCAGGACTCAGACCTCCGCCGTATACATTGCTGGAATATCACCCTGACAAAGTGACTGCTCTGTGATTGCTCTGTGCATCTGTACAGAGGAAATATCTAAGGAAATGTAAAACTAGAAATGCCACTTAAGTGTTTCGGTATCACTCATATCTGTTTTCAGCAAATTATTCTCCCCAGCTTGAGCATGTACCCTGCTTTGGATCTGACAAGTGGGAGATGGAGAAAACATGTGGAAAGGAGTCCCAGTTGTTTCGTTTTGCTTGGTTTGAGTCTCTCAATCCTGGATTTACCAGTCTAACGTCCATTTGCAGCTTTCTTCAAAATACCCACCTCTACCTTTAAAATCAAAGAGTAAATCATAATCCTGCAGTTGTCCTTACACAGGCTACGTTGGACACAGTAAGAGTTAAGAGTAACCAGGAAAGTTGCCTCTCAGTTCGAAGTAGATCAGACTGACAATGATTGATGGCTGGCTTTTGGGGAAAAGAAAACAACCTTCCTCCCCTACAATATTTTATCATTTTACAAGAAAATGTCACGTCAACACTTTCTTCACAAACTAATCACTGCATATTTGAGCTGAATAGGAGGATAAGAGAGGTCAGTGACAGGGAAATGAACGTAAGATTGTGAATAGCGTGCAAAGTGTGATACAAGGCTCCAGCCCTCCAATGCATCACCACCTAAGCTTCAGAGAGATCCACTTTGCTGTTGCCTATGCTTTCCAGCTCTTGCACACATTAATCTGTCGGTGAGTTAAGTTTCTCTGCAAAATAAGCTACTGTGGTGAAACTTTTATACATCCATGTGGTTTAGCCTAGCAGTCAGCAGTGA
>JARFYF010000046.1:10731136-10743805 GCA_030265395.1 Rhina ancylostomus
TTCATAATTAATGCCAAAGTGAACAGTTGGCTGGAGTCCTGGAGGTCCTTCCCAAACAACAAAAATAGAGCCTTGTACTGTGCACATCAAAGGACACAGCCAGCAGAAATTTGGCTCCAGTCCAGCCCAAACATCGCACGATTAGCCTGGATTTTTCGATCATTTTTAGATGGTCCTCAGTCCTTTGCTGTTCTTCGATGGGTCATGTGATAGCTTCACACATGGAACATCACAGAGGGCTGCTAATAGATGTTAGTAACTGTTTAACAGCTTGCTACAGAGGACCAGTCAGAGGGGAGATTTAACTAATAGATGCCTTTGGGCTTCAAGGCATCAAGATCAGCAGAATGGTCCTCAGTCCCTTAAAGGAGGAAACACGTTGACCAGGGGGATGCTGGCCATTTGAGACTCGGGATGTTCCCAGCTGAAGTCTACCACCTTGGTAAAGGCCAAAAGATGTCAGTGTGCAGCGAGCAATGGGAACAATACTGGGGTCACAGTTCACTCCTGGAGGGAAAAGATGGGCTTGATTACAGCCTCTTCTTGCTGCAAGAAGCAAAATGAAGAACAAGAAAGTGACTCAGCTGAGCTACCCTCCTCCAAACAACAGCCCCATCTTCGGGGTGGGTTGTGGAGGGATTGGGGAGTGGGGGCTGGATATTTTCAACGACCATCTCCATCCCTCCCAAACTCCAGTGGAAACCAATGAAGTCACCATCCTACAAACTCCCTGGTAAATCTATGAAAATACTAGGAGACCAACACCAGCCCACCCACACAGGGGGTGTGTGTTCTTCTGACATCAAGGTGCTGAGTTGGAATCTGGGGTCTGTACAGTTTCAGAGTCACCTGAACATTAAACGTCCCAGGTACAATGGAGCAGATCCTCCACACCACCACCCCCTGGCTTAAACAGGCAGCAGGCCACATGTGCATGTGGCAGTGTGTCGGTGTTGATGGCAGATCCAGTAGCACAACTGGACCTTACTCCTAATACTGGATGATCAACTATTAAACAGACACTTGAATGGATGATTCGGGTGGAAATTGTGGTGAAGCTGGGAAACTAAATAAGCAATTGGGGAAAAGACCAGAATGGTTCACTTCACCAAAGTAACAATCCAAAGCTGTAAAGAAACAACTGATATTTGAGTTATGTTTCCCCCTTTGTGGTGTAAAGTTCCATTTATTACATTGTTGTGAGAATGCAATGATCTAGAGTTTATACTGTGCTTTAATATTGATTCATGAAGGTGTGGCAGTGGGACTTTTTCTTGCATGAAAAAGTTTCCTTCAGGCATTTGACATTTCCTCAGCTGACCGCAGAGAGCCTTGTCTCAAAATGTATCTTTTCTGAACTACATTAGTGGCAGAAGTTAGACATTAACAGTTCAGGAGACATCAGTCAGTTAATGCAGAAATTCTTCCTAGCCACTGTCGTCTGAGATCCATGCCCAGATTACAAAGGCAATATTCTGCCTGGAAGTTTCTAGAAGTGGAAAAGAGGAGGAAGGGCAGAGAGAACATTCTGGGTCACATTCTGATAACATTGTGAGGAAGAAATGAATCAATTTTGAGCTTGCATTTGCTCCTCCACCTCTTGAACTGCCCAGGAAACCTTAAATCAGCTGCAGAGGCAGGATAATACTTTTTAGGCTTTTGGACACGGACAGTCAAAGCTTCCAGGTTGTGGGGCTTGATTCAAGGGTGGAGAGGAGTGTGGGGACAGGATAAAGATGGGCAGTTTTAAAGCACCATTGAAGCAAACCACCCGCCAAACTACTGCAATGAATGGTTTTCAAAGGTGACTTAAATTTGTAACAAGTCAGGACAGGAGTGGACCAGGGGTCAGGGTGGAGTCAGATTTATCATCAACCTGCGTCACATCTGACAGGATGGAGCGCAACGTTGACTTTACACTGCCTCCGATCTTATCTTTGGCTGAGGTAAAATAGGGATTAACAAGGGTGGGCGAAGGGGTTGGGGGTAAAACACGGGAAACCCACCCAATTCCATTGGTTTCCCTTTTGACACTTCTAGTTAAAACGGCCAGCACTCCATAACTGTGCGTGTGTGCGCATGTGCGTGAGCCAAGAGAGGGCTAACCTGCTCTTGCCTGATAAATGGGGAAACACACCTGAAGGGAATCCATTGGGATTGTGTTATTATTAAAACATTAAAAGTCCCACCCGGCTTCAATGCAGAGTCATGTTTTGGGGTTGGGGCAGAGGGCAATTTAGATGATTGACCAGAGCCTGTGGATAAAGGCCAAGCCCAGCCACTGGTATAACTGCCCCTTTGATAGCCCAGGGCTGCTAAGGCTCCGTATCAGCTTCCTCAGCTGAGACAAAACAGTGAATTCACTTCCATGTGGGCTGTAGCATTGGCACATATGATGGGCAATTTCAAAACTGAACAGACTTATATTCCCCGCATACAAATTCTAACTATTTCTCAAAACTGACAGCTGTGAAAATCCAAGTAATGGAAACAGCAGTGAAATCGCCCCACCTCACCCAGTGAAGGGACAGGACTCTTTTAGCTGGCTGGAAATCATTTGCAGAATAGTAAAGGCTTCTTTTATGCTGGCCATCTCTCTAGGCCATCCATAAAACTATTCCACCAACGTCCCACTACTGACTCTGATGAATGCTCTGAAGGCACACAGCTCAGAAACCTGCCCTTGTCCAACTAAGTTGTAGACCAGGAGGCAAGCTGCCTAGTTTACAATGTCCAATGCCAGAAGTCTCCGAGTATAAACAAGCCAGTAAACTGATTGGAAGCATGTTACATTTGGCACTAAAATTCCACCCGATAGTTTCACAAGGAGGAGGAAACTGATCTCTGTCCCTTTACAAGCCATTTCTTAAGTAAGCTCATTATCATGGCCACAACACTTCCTTGTTCCTCATTGGTATTTGCCCTTTAATTTTCTTTTCTGGCATCTGTCCTAAATGTTCTCCTCGTCATCCTGAATGCATTGAGAGGATTTACCCTTCCCCAGAGGGTCATAGTGGGGAGTTGAGAGACTGGTGGTGGGAAGAGCTTAACAAACATCTTGCTGTGACCAGTGAGGCAGTCGTTGCCTCGCAGTGGGATGCCTGTCAACCAGGGTTTGGTTTTACAGAAACAGGTACTGCAGTTAATGCAATGGTAGTGTTAAACTGCAAACACAGGACCTTGGACATGAGCGTCACGCAAATACTGCTGTTCACAGGATAATAGAGGCTCCATGGGGATCTCGCTGGAGATCGACCCTGGAATCAAGTCTGTTGAGGCTTAGTCACCGTGTTCATTCAGAGTAAGAATTGATGGGCGATTTCTGAAAATTAAGGGAATCAAACGTCGAAGATCAGCTATGATCATACTGGATGGCGGAGTGGGCCAGCAGAGCCAGGTGGCCTTCTCCTGCTCCTGGTTCTTATGTTCTTCACATTATTACCTTCCCCACACTTTAAGGAAATGCCCAGGAAGTCTATAATGGTGCAAGTGGTGCAGGACTTGGGGGGAACCTGCAATGTTGCACCACCTCTCCACTTACTAATAGTTTGCAGGTCCTGCTCATTTCACATGTCTTCTCTCCACTACCACCGTGACTTTTCCTTTTGTTCATGGTGGAGAAGCATAGGGAAAGACCTCTTCACTGAAGTTCTGTGAGGTTGGATGGAGTGCTTCTGCAGATTATTACACTCCAAGTACCACAGCAGTCAGGCCTACTTCAGTCCTCGTTCACTGCTAGCAAGCACATTGTGTCGGAAATAGGAACCTGGACTTACCTCTATGGCTACTGAGCCTTATTCTATCAATCATGTTGCTTTCCTGCATGAAGTCAAAGAAGTTGGTCCTTGCAGCACAGCTAATAACAACGCACAGACTGAGCCACAGCAAGGAGAACTGACCAGTCAACCAAGGTGAAACCTGTTTGCTTGAAGCCTTGACATTGAAGCAGAGATGAGCTTTATTTTGTGGGCAAACAATAGACAAGGCAGGGTCTGTAAAGTGGGATGAAAAAGTAATGATCAACGTAGATGGATGGGACCAAAGAGTCTATCCATTGCTCTTTGTCATAGCTCTGTATGGAGTTTGTGACATATAGCTTTGGAGACTATTGGGGCCTCAGGAGCTGACACTCACTCTGGATCACTGACCGACAGAGAGCCCTCCCTCTCTCACCAGCCCCACTTCCCCTGCCCTCTCATAACCAAGTCCACGACATGGTGTTGCACACAAGCAGTCAAAGTCAACTGCAAACTTCAGGTGAATTGATATCAGAGGACAGGAATCATTATAGTTGATTGCACAAGAGTATTTTATCTCCCATCTGAAAATCAATTTCTATTATATACCTTATTTCTGTGTTTTTGTAACTTGACACGGCACTGGTTAGACCACACTTGGGAGTATTGTGTGTAGTTCTGGTCGCTGCACTATGGGAAGGATTCCACTGGAGACAGTGCAGAGGAGATTTACCAGATGTTGCCTGGAATGGAGGACTTTGGTTATGGAGATAGGATAAGCTCGGGTTGTGTTCCCTAGCTTAGGAGTTTTCCCTAGCTTAGGGTTGTTTTCCCGAGCAAAGGAGGCTGAGAGGTGACATGACAGAGATATCCAAAATTATAAGAGCCATTGATATGGTAGATAGTCAGAATCTTTTCCACATGGTCAGGGTATTTAAACCAAGAGGGCAGAGGTTTAAGGTGATAGGACAGAGTTTTAAAGAGGATTTGAGGGGGACGTTTTTGACATTGGTTTGACATTGATGCCAAAGGAAGAAGTGGTGGAATCAGATACAGTCACTACATTTAAGAGGCATTTATATAGGCAAGGCATAGAACGATATGGACATAATGCAAGCAAATGGGATCAGTGTAAATGGACAAAAAGATTGGCATGGACGTGGTGGGCCAAAGGGTCTGTTTCTATGCTGTATGAGTCTATAACTCTGACACGGGTACCTTTCTAAATTCCCCAAGCTGTAATTACATTCACATTCCAGTGGAGGTGCTCCAACATCACCATTGAGAAGTGGACACAGTGAGACTATGGCAAGTTTACATAGATCGTTCTCCGCAGAAGTGAAGATCCAACATTTATATACGGGAAATATTGGCAAGAGGTCCATTTGTAATCCTGCCCACTCCAGTAGAAACTAAACAAGCAGGCAGGTAAAATGTCCACTGGGACTTTACTCCCACCAATCCCACACCTTTCCTGTGGATTGGAACATTAGTCTGCACTCATGAGAGGGAGGGAAAGAGGAGAGAGAGGGAGAGGGAGAAGATGTCAGCAGAGAGGCAGCAGGATCCTTCATTAAGTATAATGAACGGACTCTTATAATATCGTTGGAGCCTGCTTGCAACTTTAGCCCAAGGCTGTGCTGGGAAGCTGTGGTGTGGATTCATCAACAGACCAAACTGCTGGCAATGAATGCCATTGTCATAGAGGCCAAAGAAGGTGAATTCTTTTTATAAGTGTTTTTGTTAGCTTGTTAGCAAGAAGCTGCAGCAGGGCTCTGGTAGACCCTCATGGGAAACCTGGGCCTCTCCAGCCCCAAGTCTCTGACCCCTATTTCCACTATACTCTAGGATGAAGGCACTTCCATTAAAATGCCAAAGTATTGACAACAACTTGGATGAATAAATACCACAGTGAGAGAAAAAAAATCTTTGATTTAATTAGTCTTTAAAGAGATATGTTGCAGTGACTGATTTGGAACTATGTATTCTGGAATAAATGATTGACGAGCAAAATAGTGCATGGTCCTGATAGTAAAGGATGATGTAAAGATAAAGGAGACGGTGTAAGCTAAGAAACAACACATGGCAAAAAATATTGGTGGGAGTAGTTTATAGGCCCTGCAAACTAACTAAAAGAATCTGTCCTTTATTAAAGTCACTGAACTTGCAACCTGGTAACATATACCTGTGGAACTGTTCTTGAATTCAGTACCGAACTTGGAGTTCAGAACTGGCAAACCTGATGATTCTGGTAAAACACGTCTCAGGAAAATTTTGCTGCAATAACAAAGATATTGCAATAATCATTGGGTTTTTCACATTCACTTAACCTAGTCTGCAGTAATATTGAGGAGCTCTAGCTCAGTGTAGTTTTCTGGATCAGTCTGCCTTATGAAACAGGATTAATTTATAACCAGGAAAGGAGCTTCAGTGGAAGTATATTCGTAATATGACAGAACTTTATATTGAGGTTATTAGTGATTTAGTAAAGTCCAAACTAACTCTTAAGACACTCTGGAAGCAAGTGCATTGTTAATGTAGATTAGAGAACTAGATTAAATGGTAGAAACCCTCCCTGGGAAAATTGTTAAGCCATAGCTAACTAGATAAATTATAGATAGAATTAGATTAAATGAAAAGACTCATGATTTCCCCAATAATGTTGAAGAATGAGTGGATTTTAGAATTTAGCAATGAATAACCAAGGAATAGATCAAGAAAAAAAGAAATAGGAGAATTAACCAATGAGAAAAATGAAAACAGGTTGTAAAAACTTCTATGGGGGTAATGAAAGACAGAGATTGACAAAGTAAACAAGATTACTTTAAGGGTAGGACCAGAGGAAATTGTAAGGAACAAAAAGGAAACTGTAAAGAGATAACGTTCTTGTATCTTTCTTCACTGTAGAAGACAAAATACAAAGTTTGAAAGTACAGGGGAAGGAAGTGTTCTCATGAGAGTGAGGAACTTGAAGGAGTTGTATTTAGTGGAGGAAATAGTACTGGAGAAATGAATGGTACCTACATCTGACAACATCCGCCCTCCCACCCCACCCCCAGATCTGATGGACTTCATTCTATGCCTTCAAAGAGGCGCAACAGAGATAGTGGATGTATTGACTTAACTTGTGGAATGATCACCATAGTGTAAAAGGTGGAAAGCATCACATGCTGTCCATCAAGGTAGCAAAAGGATGGAAATGATAGGGCAGCTAACCCGAGTACACAGAAAGGTAGAAGCCATTCTTAAGGTGCTGCTAGGAAATTTACAATGGCTGAACAGAATAACACAAATTTATCGGAGGGAAATAGTGACAAATATATAATATTCAGTGACAAATGTGAGTTTTTTGAAGTGGTATGAAGCATGGTGAATGAGTGAATAAATGATCTGGTGCCTTAGAATTCACGAGGAAGCACTTTGCGAAATAGCACGAAGATGATTATCTGGGAAATTTCAGGTTCTTGGGATTGGAAGTAACCTTTAGCAGACACTAGGGTAACTGCATGAATGGGGCTCCTGGTACAGAGCTGTGTCCTGCTCCTGGAGTGGCACTATTAAAACATGATTGTTCTGAGAGTGCCCAATGACAGGCCCTCCCCAGGTTATTTGAAAACCACAGAAGGCAGTGAGACCGAGTTGTGCAATATACCTATGAAGAAGGAAGATGGATTTCTAGATACAAAAGCCAGCCTCACGGAAACAAGCGTCACGGAAACCAGCCTCCCCTCCTTGGACTCTGTCTTTACCTCTTGCTGCCTTGGTGAAGCAGCCAGCATAATTAAAGACCCCACCCACCCGGGTCATTCTCTCTTCTCTCCTCTCCCATCAGGTAGAACATACAGAAGCCTGAGGGTACATACTGTACCCTCAGGCTTAAGGACAGCTTCTACCGCCCTGTGATAAGACTATTGAGCAGTTCCCTTATACAATGAGATGGACTCTGACCTCACGATCTACCTTGTTGTGACCTTGCACCTTATTGCCCTGCACTTCCTCTGTAGCTGTGACACTTTACTCTGCAATGTTATTGTTTTTACCTGTACTACCTCAATGCACTCTGTACTAAATCAATGTAACTGTACTGTGTAATGAATTGACCTGTACGATCCGTATACAAGACAAGTTATTCACTGCATCTCGGTACAAGTGACAATAATAAACCAACACCAATACCAATACAAAGACAAGATGTCACATTCTTTAAATCATGCCAACCTTCTCTCCTTTCATGCACACCCCTTGAGAAGGATGGAAGGGACCCTAGTGGCCTTACAACACACAAATGGTTAAGGCATTGTTATCTACTTGGTGGTATCTAACCAGGGTTTTAGAGACAGATGTCAAGTGCTACTGGAAGATCGGTGAAAGACACTCTTTGGTCTGCTGAAACTTGTTGGTCTTCCAGCACAGCGAAATGTCTGTCAGGCAACGTTGCCGACTGGCACATTCCAGGCTGCAGGTGTAACTGCTGAGGGATGCACCGAAGCTTGGAGCAGCCAATGCAAAGGCTCTGTGGGGAAGGTCTACAGTCTAGGCTCCTTCTGCTACCAGATAGGGAGGGGCTGATTTGGGTGGGGAAGAGCCTCAAAAGGTGAAAGGATGTATCACCCCAGGGGTCCATATGAGTGGCAATGGCACTGTGGTTTTAAAAAAAGTGTCAACACTCTTGAATATATGAACTGAATGACATGAAGAATGTAAAATATTTTGTAATGTGTGCTCTAAATATATATATATATAAAAGTTTATTTTTGAAATAAAAAATACATCCTTTAAGTATCAAGGAGGAAAATACACAATTAATATCATTCTGTGCTCAAGCTTCTCTTGTTTTGTTGCAGCTTGAAGACTTTTGAATATTCACTTTTTTTCCCTCCGATCCAGAACAAAGCTTATAGCTATTTATCGACAGTGTTCCCATTTGTCCCCTGCTGGGATCTATATTTGATGTGGCCTGATCATTGTGACACGTGGAATAAAATAGTTGGTATCCAAGCGATGCGATTTGTCTTTGTTGCTAGGTTTCAAGAGCAATTTATCTGTATGAACGTAAGTCAGGGAATTATTTCAAGACTAAAACTAACATGTATCCCCAACAATGGCGTTTTGTAAATCTTTGCAAATGGTATCAAAACTATAGAAGACACCAACATATTAAAAGTGATTAAATTTGTGACAAAAACCAATTTCTTTTGCACATTACAAAAATTATTTTAATCTAAGAGATGAATAGTTTTGTGTTTTCATTAAATGCTGCTCACATTTTCACTCTTGCTCTGATTATCTCTGACTATTTAATGAATAACTTTGAAGCCTTTCTTTATGTTGTTAATTACATCCAAGTTGGAAAGTAATTAATTCTTTTTGAATATAAGTCAGCCATTTAATCAATTCCTGATGAACTCAGATTAAACACAAATGATCCAGCCCTCTTATTGGTGGCCTTTAATTGTTGTCCTTGCAATTAAGCTAAATTACTTCAGGAAATCAATTTTTCCTCACAAATTTGTCCCACTTTATTAGATTTTAGCACATTGTTAAAAAAAAGACCCTGTGGACTTGACAACGTTACAGTGAGATTTTTAAAAAATGATTACATATTAAACTAGCAATCACCTTATAAGAAAACGTAGAACATAATGACAATCGACATTTCTCCATCAGTCCATTGATGATTCTGACTACTTATCTAACCAGTGCTTCAAAGATTACATTATCTGGGTCTTACAATGCTACATTCCTGATGAGTTTGATTTATTGGATCTGGGCATTACTGGCAAAGCCAACACGTATTGGCCGTCTCCGATTTGAGATTATTGCTGGACATTCAGAAGCCAGGAAAGAGTCAACTGCCATGTTGTCAGTCTGTAGTTGCATATCAGCCGGACCAGATATAGATGACAGATTTCCTCCAAAAAGTATTAGTGAGCCAGATGAGTTTTATTACAATCCTTTCCCGATTGTGATGAGAAACTACTGATAATAGCTTTTTAATTCAAATTTTATTGAATTACTTGAATTTAAATTCCCCAGTTGCCCCAGTATGATTCAAATTCATGCTTTAACATTAATTTTCTTGCCTTCTGGATACCAGTAACATAGCCGCTGCACTTATGGCTGTGACCTTTAATATTCTTAATGAGGAATTTCTTTTTGGAAGGTAATGACACAATATTGAATTGAGCACTGTCACTTCCGGATAACATTTCACGCTTGCCCTGTGTTCTAGCTGTGAGACAGTGTCAACTCTGCTAGTTTCATATATTGCTCACACGCCTTGCTCACACATGTTGGGCCACTGTGAGCATCCACGTCCCACAAGCCCAGTGATTGGAAGTACTACTGACTAAACGAAGGAGAGCTGTCCCAGGAAAGCCACCTTGAGTCGTCAAATTTCACCATTCCCAGGGAATGACAGTGATAGATTCACATACCCTTCATTGAATCACATGGGTTTCACAACAATTCTGTGGGAAAGCAGCGGCCAATTTGTTGTCAGCAAGCTCCCGGTATTGGTATTGGTTTATTATTGTCATTGGTACCGAGGTACAGTGAAAAACTTGTTTTGTGTACGATTCGTACGGATCACTTCATTACACAGTGCATTGAGGTAGTACAGGGTAAAAACAATAACAGAATATAGAGTAAAGCATCACAGCTACAGGGAAGTGCATTGTAGGTAGACAATAAGGTGCAAGGTCATAACAAGGTAGATTGTGAGGTCAAGAGTCCATCTCATCATTTAATGGAACCATTCAATAGTCTTATCACTGTGGGATAGAAGCTGTCCTCAAGCCTGGTGGTATGTGTCCTTTGGTTCCTGTATCTTCTGCCTGATGGGAGAGGGGAGAAGAGAGAATGACCCAGGTGGATGGGGTCTTTGATTATACAGGCAGCGAGAAGAGCAGACAGAGTCCACGGAGGGGAGGCTGGCTTTCGTGATGTGCTGAGTTGTGCCCACAACTCACTGCAGTTTCTTGCAGTCCCAGGCAGAGTAGTTACCCTACCAACCCGTGATGCATCCAGATAGGATGCTTTCTCTGGTGCATTGATTAAAGTTGGTAAGTGTCAAAGGGGACATGCCAAATTTCATTAGCCTGCTGAGGAAGTAGAGGCTCTGGTGAGCTTTCTTGGCCGTGGCATCTATGTGGTTGGACCAGGACAGGAAGGGCCTGTACGTATGGAAGACCTGGGGACCAAAGTGCTCCTATTCTGATGTCCTTACCTTCTTCTGACAACTGTCAAACCTGTTGCCATTAGTTACAAATGCATTTAAGTGGAAGCTGGAGATACCCATGGAGTGTAAATGATAAATATCTTGTATAATAGATTTATTAGTCACATGTATTGTGGCAAGCAATACAAACCAGGATGTCTTCTTTCATGTATCTGTCCTTTGCTTATTGAGATGGCCAATGAAAAGTAAAATAATTATTAGCCCTAACACAGGTGAAGAGAAAATAGAGAAAGCAGTTTGTGTTCCACTTGCTGTGGGGCCAATGGAATTAAAGCTTCGGGAGGAGGGGGCCAGTGGAATTATAAGCTCAGGTGGAGGTTTCTGAAGGGATTTGGATTTTGAGCCCACTGAGGTACATTGAAAATACCAATCTGATTTATGATCTGGAGCAATTTTTGCATCAGCCCAAAAGATCCATGACCCCTTAGAATGTTATGTTTCCATAAGGTCACCCTTCATTCTTCTAAACTCCAAAGAATATAGGTCTAACTTATAGCAGCTCATGATAGAATCACCCTCCCTTTCCAGGAATTAGACCAGTGAATCTCTTTTGCATTCTTAAATCAGGCACCAATATAACAGAACTCTGCTACAGTCATACCACTATCTGGCTAAAGGAGTCTCTGTGGATTACCTATTGAATTACTCAGCCACTACATGATATTTTTGAGCCTCAGTCTTGCTCTTGCCCACAAACAGAAACATCTCTACTTACCAAACCCTAGAGGCACATTACTCTTCTCCATCCCAGAGGAAAGATTGCCAGCTTATTCAGCCCTCCCCAGTGGTTATAGGTCCTGGATTCTGGCATGATCCACCACTTTCCATGACGTACCGGGGAGTTCAGCCTTGTTAAAGAGGACAATTGATCACTCTCTCGGTTAAGATTCAAATTGCTTCCATTCCAGATACATCATTTATATAGTTTCTTGGAATAAAGTCACTGTTTACATCCATAAATAACCCACCAGTCAGACATTTTCACTTGGAGGCTCACAGGAAGTTTAATCCAAGGCAAAGGAGTTGATTCATTGGGAATTGACTGAACCAGGGTCATAGAGGTGCTGTAACAACAGCTCCAAGACCATTTATATTAAATTGTCAGTGTCAGCTAGTAATTCCTCCATCTGGAACCTGATTAATGAACTTGGTTTCAGCTCCTTTGAGTGTTAGAGATTGAGCTGATCTGATTGACATCTTTGAGACGATTGAAGGGTTGAATGAGTAAAAAAAGTTTGGAGAGTGGAAGTTAAAAACAAGTAGAAACACTCAGCAGGTCAGGCGGCTTCTGTGGAGAGAGAAACAGTTAGCATTTCAGGTCTACGACCCTTCCAACAGAACCAGGAAAGAGGGATGCAAGCTAGTTTTCAGAAGGTTGGGGGAGGATTGTGTACAGAGGGTATGTTGGTGATAGGACAAGTCAAAATGGCTTAATAGCAGCAGTTACCAGCACATTAAGCTTCTTGCTCTGTACCATGAGTTGTTGAAGGTCAGTGGTGGATCCAAGGTGTGGGAATCATAAAACCAGAAAACATGATATGAAAAGTGAAAATTTGGTATTGGTTTATTATTGTCACTTGTACCAAAGTAAAGTGAAAAACTTGTCTTGCATACTGATTGTACAGGTCAATTCATTACACAGTTCAGTTACATTGAGTTAGTACAGAGTGCATTGAGGTAGTACAGGTAAAA
>JARFYF010000046.1:10944049-10959197 GCA_030265395.1 Rhina ancylostomus
GTGGGTTGAACATAACAATAATGTATGACTACTACAAACAGAAGCCTTGGCTCTACAGATCAAAGCAACCCAAATACAATCTCAGAATTACAAACAGTGGAAATGGACTCAGTGTTGCTTCTTATACTTAATAATTGCAAGCGCTTCCAATCTTTGCTCTTTCGTGTCAACTTTTTGTCAGAAGTCAAAAAGGAAGTTGAACTGAATAGCAACAATCTTTCAGTATTTCTTCTGGAGAAGACTTACGGCCATTGCATATCTGACCTGTTTGCTCTGCCTGTGCAATGCTTGGGTTAGCTTAACCTTTGATGCCACCAAATTGAGTGCTGTGACTATTTAAATAAGGTACATGGTGTGACTGCTTGGGTAAGAAAACCAGAGTGATACATTGGGATTGCAGGAATCTGCAAGCAAAAAACTGCAGCTCCATTTACTGGTGTAAAGGTGTAGCATTTACCAATGTGCACAGATGATTAATGGATGAACAAGCTCTGGAGAACCAATGAACGTTTTAGTACTTGACCCTCTGCTGAAAACTACCTCATGCCTGAGGCCCAGAACTAATGCATGTTTTCAGTGCCAAAAATGTGCCACCCTTTGCTGATTTGGAGGCCTGTTTGGGCCTGTGCTGTGGGAGGAAGGGGATATTGGATCCTTACAGCTTTGGAGCTTGGGATAGATAGATCAGGGCTGGATGGTTGGTGAGGGGAGGAGATGGATGGGGACT
This sequence comes from Rhina ancylostomus, assembly GCA_030265395.1. Lineage (NCBI taxonomy): Eukaryota > Metazoa > Chordata > Chondrichthyes > Rhinopristiformes > Rhinidae > Rhina > Rhina ancylostomus. Next base: position 10,944,777 of record JARFYF010000046.1, read on the forward strand.
GGCAGATATAATGGTGGAGATGGAGAAGGCAGCAGATTGTAGTGTGGGTCTTGGACGCTTGTGGAATAAGGGAGATCAGAAATGAGAACGCTTTGCATTGAGGGGTTGGAGGTGCTTGGTGGGGTTGGTCAGTGTAATGCAGGGGGTGGGAGGAGGGGGGCGGTTTGAAGATGATGGATGTGTATAAATCACTTCCCAGGCAGGAATCCCAATCTGACACTATTTTGGGGAGGCCAGTTTGCCCAGGATAATATGGTCCAAGTTATCCAGCAATGCTTCTGAGCAGTGTGTAATGAATGATATCCCATCGAACAGTTAGAGACCTTTTTTCCTGGGCAACAATGCCTAACGTGAGGGGACATAATTGTAAGGTGATTGGAGGAAGGTATAAGGGAGATGTCAGGGGTAAGTTTTTTATAACACAGAGAGGTGGGTGCGTGGAACGCACTGCTGGCAGAGGTTGTGGGGGCAGATAAATTAGGGACATTTAGGAGTCTCTTAGACAGACACATGAATGATAGATATATGGAGGACTATGTGGGAGGGAAGGGTTAGATAGATCTTAGAGCAGGATAAAATGCAGGTACAGCATTCTGGCTGAAAGGCCTGTACTGTGCTGTAATGTTCTCTGTTCTATGTTCCAACTGAATTTCTTAGCAGCTCTGGACAGAGAACATCCATGCAAGTATCTCAGACTTTACATTGTTAGAATTACTGATGTTGATTGGTGATATTACAATCCAAGCTAAGGCTCTCTTTGAGTAATTTGAATGTGGATTTAAGGCACACTTCAGAACTTCATCACTTGATACAAGCCAATACATCAATGTTGTACATCGTAGCACTGCATTGCTGAAGATCCTGCAGTTGGGTAGATAAAGAACACTGCACCTTGAAATTGTCCAGGAACTACCTGACAAAACAATGAGATGCTGCCGCAAGGATGTGGCCAGCGCGTTCTCATCAACCAACAGTGCCAGCAGCAACAGTAATAAGAACATGTTTCTGAAGTGATTCCCAGTCTTTCCATTGTGCTTCTCATATGCTTAATTGGAATGACATTAAGCTAAAAATGGAGATATTGGGGCAGATAAACAAAAGCTTGATCAAAAACAAAGCTGGGACTTTATGAGAGGAGGGAGAGATAAACAGTCAGAGAGGTTTAGGGACGGAATTCCAGAGTCTTGTGTATAAATAACTAAAGGCAGAGCTGCCAGTGGCCAGCTTACGAGGCCTAGATGCAGAAGATGCCAGAATTTAAAAAATGCAGGATTCAAGTCATGGAGGAATGGGACCTTCCACCCACCAAGTCCATGCCAACATTTTTGCCCATCTACACACCCCATTTTCCTGTAATAGGACCATATCCTTCTAAGCCTTGCCTATTTAAGCTTTTTACCTGAATGCCCCTTAAACGTAGTTGGGTTTCTTGGAAAGCCAGAGCCTATAGAAAATTTTAAAAATAGAGAAAAGGTGGGGCTAGGGAATGTGATGGTGGGCAAAGCACTGGAGTTATCTGACAGCAAACATCAAATTTTAAATCTGGGTCTTTGGTGGATCAGCAGCCAATGTGGGTTTTATGAGCATACGGGACTTGATGTAAAGTTAGCTGTCTTTACCATTCATCTGCTGTTCCTGTGACTTGTTAATATTAAGTTGCCTGTCATATGTGCCTGCTTAACAGTATTACAGTTGATATTTTAGTTTGCCACACCAGCCATACTTGTGGTCACATAGGGTAAGACTAACAATTTAGTGCCACCTAGTGCCATATTCTGGGAAACTTCGCACTATGATTTTCCAGCCACAGAAGACTGTCCTTGTATTCATTGTGATTTGGATCATTTCAATTGGCAGGGAAAGGAAAACTTAATCCCACTGATCCCAGCTGGATTTGAAGTAAAGATTGAAAGATAATGAAAGGCTGCTCTGATTTAATTTGCTGCACAATTATCATCATCTAGAAATTTGGTTTATTATCCTGCATTGGGCTGAATCTTGCCTGTACAGAGCCTAACCTTTTTTTGAGAGAGTTACCTTGGATCCAATCCAAATCCCAAGCAAATCTGGGCAAGCTATGTAAACACAATTGATTCCAACACTTTCTTGCTCTTCAGAAAAATTCTGTAGAAAAGGGTTGCACAATGTAATTAAAAGTAAACTCTACCTCTTCACTGCTTGTTTTTAAACACCCATCTCATTTTTAATTACCAGTGCTAATAGGCAACAGTCACATCCTTCACTGATGATTCTCCCAGTAAGTACAATCTTTGCATTCCCATGTGTATTTAGTTAGGAAGGGCTGAGTTGACACCTCAGTTTCAACACATCATGACTCTGTTATCATCGAGCATGGATTCACACAGATACTGAGCCAAAAGAAATACTGTGTTAGGATATGTTTTCTAAAATTCGTTCATGGGATATGGTTGTTGATAGCAATATCAACATGGGAATGTGGGGAGAATAAAATGAGATTAGTATAGAATTAGTACACATAGGCAGTTGATGGTTAGCGTGCACTTGGTGAGCCAAAAGTCCTGTTTGTGCTGCATCATTCTATGATTCTAACATAAATTGTCCATCTTTAATTTCTCAGGCCACCATTATGATCAGCTTATTGGGGGTTTGATCAAACTGAGTGTCTTTTTTGGCCATTTTAGAGTCAAGGCTGTGTGCCTGGAGTTGGGCAAAAACTAGGTCAGGGAGGCACAACAGATTTTGTTCTCTAGACTGTTAGTGAACCAAGTGGAATTTTGTAACAATCCAATAATTTAATGATTACTATTACAGATACCAGACTTCCTTAATTCTGGATTAATTAATCAATTAACCAAATTATATTCCCCAGCTGCCATTGAATGCATGGAACAGTAATCTATTTCATTCTGGATGTCTCAGACTCACATTCAGTGGATACTGTACCATCAACAAAAACACAGTAAATGATCAAATACTCCACACAAGAAAGTGCAGGAAAAATGAAGGCTATTTGACTCTCTTTCTTGGTCTCTTATGCATTCCTGACTTTTATTGCAACAATGTGTAACCCTGCTGTTATAAATTCACCCCAGCTCATTCTATTTGCAAGCAGGAGAGCAAGAAAATAAGAAAAAGTAGAAATCACAAGGCCCAATCGATGTTCGTTCTAATTCCCCAATTCACTTGACTGCCATTTAATAGTTTGTTGAACCTGGTGCCTGACACCATTGATTTCTTGGTTCTTTATTCAGGGGTCTGATGTGCTTGCTGAGGGAAGGTCAACCTTGACATTTCTTGTGAGAATTCAGTCCAGGTGCAGTTTGTATTAAGTGTATCCATCTGCTTACTACTTGTGCTTTAATTACCAGGAGATCCCTAACATCTCTGCCTCCCTGTTGAACCATCCAAAGTGAATTGCAAATGGTTGGAAATTCTATTCTACTTCCCCTCCAGGTTAAAGGTATAATAAGTTTAGAATAGAACTACAGAGGTCTCAAAAATAAAGATGTTTATATTTTTGGTATACCATTTAATGAGAATGAGGTAAATCCCAATAAATAGAGAGGAGAGGAGCCCCCAAACTTGCTAACTGGTTTGTGTGTCCCACAATTTTCATCAAGTTTTTAACCCAGATGGAAAATCTACCAGTCACCCTTCTTGCACTGTGAAATCATTGTTTTATTTATACAGCAGAAGTAATTGCTGTTCAAATAGAGCACCCTCCCAGGGCTCATTGACAGGATCCACCTTGAATCCATTCATGTATAGTGCTTAATGAGTATGCTGAGGCTTGGGTTCCAGTTCTATATCCTAACCTATTGCAAACTTCCTGCTCCAGGCAAAAACAGGAGAAAGAAATTAAGGTATCTGCCTTGAAATCTTGTCTGAGAGAACAATACGACACAGTTCAGCCATGTCAGAACAATATTGGTAAAGTTCTTGTGAGAACAGAAACTGGGGGATTTTATTATATAAACCAGGCAAAAATGTCGATTTTATCCAATAAATGACAGGTCTTCTGGATTAATCTTTTACAAAAAGTAGAGGGGTGGGGTGTGGAAGTCCCAATGACAATAAGGTACACATTAGGAAATGTTTAATCAAGTATTAAAGGAAGTGAACTCTGGAAAGGGGATTGGTACTGGAAGCCAGCTTGCCCATTGATTAATTTAGCTATGTTTAACTACAAGCTAAATAGGAGGCAGCTACAGCTTGATATAAAGTGGAGATATTGGGAAGGCAAGAAGATAATTGAATGTAATCCGGAGAATCGGGATCATTTTAAAATGCATGAAGTTGTTTTCTTTTCCAGACTCACCTTTTGGAAAGATAATACAACCCAGCAAGTAGACAAGTGAATTTAATTTCACCATCTTTCAACACCACTGGGAAGCATTTCCCTCCTTCTCATATTGATTTTCTCCCATGCCTTAAAACTAACTTAATCTAGGTGGAACTAATTGTCTGGTCCTGTCTGGACCATGGCTGCCTTTGAACGAGAAGTCTGAGACTAGGAGTCGAGAGCAAAACACAGCTGCCCAGATGTTTAAACCAGGTGAAGACATTTCAAGGAGCATAACAATTACACTTGCATTATGCAGTAATGCTGAAAATTTTCAGCTGACGTAAAATGGTTGTGTGGGTTAGCTGGGCTGGATTGCATGGCAGGTTGCCATGGAAACTGGTAGATATTGCATCGTAGACCTATACAGCATGGATACAGGCCCTTTGGCCCAACCTGTCCTCGCGGACCCTGGTGCCCACCCAATGTCAATGAACCAGGTTGTGCTTCTATAGTTCTGGAGGGACTGCCAAGCCGGAGTCTAGTTTAGGTAAATCTGCTGGAGGAACTGACCCAAGGTTTCAACCTGAAGGGTTGACAATTCCTCCCCCCCCCCCCACACAGATGCTACATGTCCTGAGTTCCCCCAGTAGATAGTTTGTTGCTCCAGATTCCAGCATCTGCAATCTCTTATGTCTCCATCATACTTCTCCACTGCAACCTCTCTTCAAGGGATGCCTACTTCCAAGAAGTTTTCCTCCTCTTTCCTACGGGAGTTGTGAGACTGCTTCCCCTCTGGTTTCCAGTGCTCTCCTCCATTACTTAGACTCACCATTCTAGCCCCATTATCCTTTCAGTCTCAATGGCAGGGTTTTAACCTGAAATGTCGACCGTTCCTGTTCCCCCATAGATGCTGCTCAACCCTGAGTTCCTCCAGCAGATAGTTTGTTGCTCCAGATTCCAGCATCTGCAGTCTCTTGTGTCTCTATTGTCTGGGTAAGCATTGCAATGTGGAAGTTCAGAACATGGTGGAGGTCAGATACTGTCACACCGAACCATCCAGTCCACCCCTGGATTCGGCACTCAGTCATGCTGAGCCAAGGAGCAGGATATACTTGGCATCTGGTCCTTGACTTTACCCTGGTTTTTGCAACATGTGCATGAAATTCAGCATCAAGTGATGGATTACTTGTGATTGTAGTCTGAAACAAGAAGATCACCATAAAAAAAAAGCAAATGGGTTATTAATGTCCTTCAATAAAGGAATCCTTTCGTCTTACCTGATCGGCTTTCATGTGAATTCCATCTCAAAGCAATGTGGTTTACTGGTACCTACTCTGAATTGGCCCACAAAGCCATTCAATGTAGAGGCAGTGAGTGCTGGGCAATAAATGCTGATTTAACCAGGGATGCCCACATCCCAGGAGTGAATAAATAAAATTAAAGATGAGCTCCGATCAGTGTCCATGTTTCAGTGCTGAGGACTACAACAGTGAAGCAACATCAGTGAAAAGCCAGCGAATTAAAGAGAAGAATGATTAGAAATAGAGATAGAGAGAAGCTGGAAAAAGTTGACAGAAATCATGGGCTGAACTTTACTTGCACAAGTGTGTGTATTTGAGGGTGGGGGGAGGTGATAGGTTGGGAAGTGTGCATCACATCAGGAAGCCAGGTCAAGTAGCACATTTGATCGTATTGAATGGCAGAGCAAGCTCAGGTACCAAATAGCCTGGTCTTTCTCCAGTTTTCAAAATTCCTATGTTAATTGGGTCTCCATTTAACAAATCAAACTGTTCGACAGACATTTCCTTTCCCATTCTTGCTGTGTTACATGCTTGAGATAAGGTCTGCGCATCTCTACAGAACTTACCTCACCTGTTACCAGGTTTAGCTCAGAAATAATTCAGGAAAGGGTCACCACCCTCAGTTTGGCCTAATATTTTCTTTAAGTGGCACATTTAACAGCAGGGCATCAGGTTGCAAATGAGCAAAACCTTGGGAAAGGTGGAGACCCAATTGCATTTAATTCAGTTGGAGAAATTAACACGGCCTTTGCAATTTAACTGCGAGCATGTGCCCTGGACTTCCTGGAACTTGCCAGTGAAAGGAAAGAAAGGACAAAGGCAATTGAACAGGTTGGAGGCATGTCAGGAAACAACGCCAACAAGTGCAGAAACTTCACGGCTGCTTTCATGCCTGCTTCTGAGAGAGAATTGTCTGCAATGCTTGTACTGTGAGTTTACATTGACGGCTCTGTGCAGTGATCTCCACTCTATGTCCCTGGTATAAAGAGGGAGGATTCCCACAGAGGGACCTGCAGTGGGGACCCCTATCCTTTACCCCATGCAGCCAATGGCTATGCTTTGATACTGGGAGGTAATTGCAAACAAATACATTATAATATCTATCCACAGTGAAGTGTTGAATAGGCTTATCCATATTAGAGGGCCACCCTTGCTTATTGAATGGAACAGCCAACAACTTCGGAAGGCGATTCAGGTGGAGTGATTCAACTAATGCAGGTCTGGAGACTGAGCTGTGAAGCAGTTTAATTTCACAATGAAACAAAGTTCACCCAGCACATCGGCTGCAGTGGAAATGGGTCTGGAAGCATCACCTTGCTTTAGTCAGTGGGTATGAAACATTAATGAACTTCCATCTCCTCGGTTTGAGAGGACAAGTGCTGTGAGTGGGACTGGACATCCTCGCACTGCCCCCCATTTGAAGAAACTGAAGCAGGTTAAGAATGCTGGGTCAGTGGGCTCTAAAACAGATGGAATCAATGTCCATAAAGGTAATATAATTTGGTCAAGAAAATATGGTAAAAGTGCACATGGAATATAATTTGGGTGATCACTTTGCAGAACACCTGCACTCAGACCCTGAGCTTCCTGTCACGTTAATTTTCACTCCCACTCCCATTCCAACCTGTGTCTGCAGCCTCCACCACTGCCAATATTGAGGCCCAACATAAGGATCATATAATACAGGAGCAGAATTGGGCCATTCGGTCCATCGACTCTGCTCTGCCATTCAATTGTGGCTGATTTTTTTCAACCTCATTCTCCTGGCTTCTCTCCATAACCCTTAACCAATCAAGAACCTATCACTCTGCCTTAAATGCCCTCAATGACTTGGCCTCCACTGCTCTGTGCAAGTGAATTCCACAGATCCACCACCCTCTGGCAGAAGAAATTCCCTTGCCTCAGTTTTAAACGAATGTCCCTTTATTCTGAGGTTGTGCCTCAGATCCTAGATTATCCTACTAATGGAAACATCCTCTGTGTCCACACTATCCAACCCTTTCAGTATTCAGTAGGTTTTAATGAGATTTCCCTCTCATTGTTGATCCCTCTGTTAAACTGGAGGATCAACATCCTATCTTCTGTCTGGACACTTTGCAACCTCCTGGAACGAACATTGAGTTTTCTAGCTTCAGGTGAACTGCTCTCTCATCATTTCCCATTATCACATTCTGTCACTTTCTCAGCCTGTTTCTATAAAATGCCTCCCTAATTGTCAGTACTCGTGCTCCTTCTCACTTGAAGTGTCTTAACCAAACTCCAGATAGTCTTTGGTCTTGCACCTCACTCCCCTCCCAAGCTCTGAAAAAGGGCCTTTGACCTGATAATATTGACTGACTTCTCCTTCCACAGATGCTGCCTGACTAGCTGAGTTCTTGCAGCATTTCTGTTTTTGTTTTAGAATCCAGCATCTACAGTTTTATTTGCTTTCCCTGGAGTATAATCGCCAAGTAGTAATTATGATCCAAAACAACTATGATAGTAAGACTACTGTAAGAGCATTCTGCTATCTTAAACTTCAGGCTTTAGATAAGGTAGAACTAGACTTGCCAACGGGTGGATAATATGCATATTGAATTCCTGGAAGCATTAATTCTGGTATTAATCCCATGCTACAAAGGTTCAAGGAGCTGATTTTCTTGGCAAAGTGACCTCATTTGAATTAAAGTGGCATTGGGGTTTACTTTGAATTTTGAGGAAACAACACTTTGGTAAATATTATACTGAGAAGAGTAATAGCTGGTGTGATGGGTTCAGTGGTCGTGTGGCTGTGTAACTTATATTGAGTTAAATGAGCCTTGTCCCTATTTTAGATTCTTGGAATAAGTTAGCGGCCAAGACAGGTTTTGTCTTGTGCTTTGAGACTTTAAGATGGCTGACAGATGCCAGTTTGTCTGAATTATTACAAATTCTCTTTGTTCTACATGATCAAACTGGTTAATCTGCTTGGCAAAACAGAAAGAACAGATTACAGATGTGCAAACCACAGCCATCCTGTGTGCAATTCAATCTTGGAACTGACCTCTACAATGAAGGGTACAGTGAAACAGATCAAGTTCTCTTTTTACAAACTCAATGGATCAAAACAGGAAAGTATAATCGCCCCAGTTTCAGTCACTGATAAGGGAGCAAACCAACAGGACACAAGAGGGCTCCACCATTACTCTGTCTCAAACTGGCAAAGATAACTATGTACTGTCTGGTCAGCACACTATAGGAGGGATATAATTGCATTGGAGACGGTGCAGAGAAGATTCACCAGGATGTTATCTGGGATGAAAGACTTCAGTTACAAGGGGAGAATGGATAGACTGGGTTTGTTTTCTTGGAACAGAGGAACATAATTGGAATATACAAAATTATGATGGGCATAGATTGGAGAGATTGTTGAGAACTCTTCCCCCCCCCCCACAGTGGAGTTATCTAAAACTAGAGGGCAGAATTTTAGGATAAGGGATAATAGGTTTAGAGAGGATCTGAGGAAGGACTTTCACACTGAGATGGTGGTTGGAATCTAGAATGCACAGCCCAGTGGGGTGATGGAGGCAGGTACATTCACAACATTGAAGTAGTAACTTGACATGCACTTAAGTTGACAATGACCAGATGGCAATGGGCCAAGGTTTGGTAATTGGGATTAGTGTATATAAATACAATGGTTGGCACAGCCATAATGGGCAGAAGGGCTTGGCTCTGTACTGTATTACTCTATGACTATGATTCTAATAGCAGATAGCCAGAAGATGTGGATAACAAGGCTGACCCTGTGTCCCTGCACTGATCACTATTTTCCTTCCTAGAATCCTCTGTCAGTGCTGTCCACCCATTATCTTTCCATCACAGACAAATAAAGTGGGGTGGGTGGTGGAGGAAGGGCCTGGCAAGATATTCCATTCCCCTACCTTGTATTAGTCAGAAGGTTCACTGTTCCAGATCTGGGAGAGAGGTCATCCAGCTGTGGTCCAATTGCACACCTCTCCCAGCCTGGGACCAGTTTGTGATGGAGCAAGAGACAGGCTTTGGATGTAAAATGGCCAAATAGAATGAACCTCCAGTGTAACTATATTTCAGGCACAAATCAGGTAAAATGGGTAGTAATTCATTCTGCCAAACTGCAGTGACTTTAAACACCTGGGCACACTGCCCCATTAATTTGTACTTTGGAGAGGCATAACCATAAAAATACATTGAGAATCTGGGCCATAAATTAGGCACTATCTTATTGTATTAAGGTAGTTATATAAATGCAAGGGATTCACCTTCTATAAATTATCTGCTTTACAGAGTTACAATATTCAATGTGTACAATGTTTTATTGGTGATGTTACCTAAATTTATTATATAATTCACTGATTGGCTTCCTACTGTATAAATAAAATATAAGCATTCATAGTAGCTGTTGAAAGATCCTACCACAGCAACCTGATGTGAGGTTGATGTTCCATTTTGCAGCTCTTCAGATACTGGTGCAGTCAATGCCAGCATATAGCAAGAACTGGGTGATATTCAAGCTTTGGTTGATAAGTGGTAAGCATTACAAGTGCCACACAACCGCAAAGTAATAACCATCTGGAATGTAAGAGAGCCCAGCCATTTCCCCTGATACTCCAACAGAGTGCCATCAATGAATTTGGCACCAGCAACATCCTGAACATCACTGGACAAGAAAGTTAACTGGACCAGTCATATAAACACCAAGAGCAAGTAAGAGGCTGGATAACAAAAGGCAGGTGACAAATCCTCCCCCTGCAAGATTTTCCACCATCTACAAGGCACAGCTTGGAAAGTGACAGCACGCCATCCCCTGGCCTGGATGAGGGCAGCTTCAAAGACACAAAGAAGTCAACACCATTTAGGCAAAGCAGCCCTCTTGATTAACACCACCTCCTTCACCCAAGGCATTCATTCCCTCCACCACCATTGCACCATGGCTGCAGTTGTGTGATATCCAAGAAACACTGCAGCTACTACTTTCCTGGCTACTCTGATGGTATTGTATTGAGAGTTCTTTTAAACTGGTCTTGAGCTGAGTATCACCTTTACTCATTTACCCACTTTTGGCACGGAGTCCTAATGAAACACAACTGTTAACTGGCATTCAATCTTCAACTGCAGGATCCAGCAAAATAACGAGATAACCACATGATGGCTTCTTAAGGTCAAGTAACCCATCAACCTTGTAACAGAAGTTTCATTAACAGGGAATAGATATATACTAAGTTACTTCCTCCTTTAAAAGACAGAAGCAACCAGCCCTATACAAATAGGTAAAAATATTTAGTGGCCATATATAGACAATCTAGCAAGTTAAAGTTAATCAAACTTACAATCTAGTTACAATCAAGGGCTTTCAATATTTATTTGCACTAAGAACTTGAATACACATTGCAAGTTTTTAAATCTTCTGAGAGTTTCATGGCATGTCTCTGTACTATGGCTCAGATTCACTCTAGATCTGCCAGTGAATTGTGTTCCTAATCCATATTGGTTATGTACTGAATGATATCTTCCCTGTCTTTTTGGACACATGTGGGGAACCCTACTAAGCTGTATATCTGAGGTACTCTATGCAACAGCGAACTTCACCTCATGCTCTGTCCTCCAAAGTATACTCATGTCCTCAGATCCTCCTCTTCCAGTGCTCTGCAGACCACTCAGCAGACTGTTTCTCTTTTTACTACCTCAATGTACGTGTGTGGCATGACCTGCCTGGATGGCACACAAATAAAAGCTTTTCACTGTATCTCAATACACATCCATAATAAGCCAATACAAATACCAGTCTTTGTCACCTATGTAGTGTATTGTTGGTTCTTTTGAACTGGTCTAGAGCAGAGTATCATTGTTACTCACTTAGACATAGGGCCCCAAATAAATGTAGATGTTTACTGTGGCAGTCTGTTTTCAACTAAAGCCACAAGTCAAGTACTGCCCCTAACCCAATGGATAACCAGATGACAGTTTCTTAAGGTTATGGCTACCCTGAGATACTGCTAAAGATAGACAGCAAATAAACATACATCACACTGACAGTGCTATCCAAACCTGCAGCCTCTACACCAACGAAGGCTAGCAGAAATATGGGAACATCCCAACATGCAGTTTCACCTCCAAAGTGAAAAATGTTAATTCCAGTAATAATAACACTGAAACTATTGGATTGCTGTATAAACCCATTTGGTTCACAAGTGTTCTTCAGGGAAGGAAGTCTGGTCTTTTCATGATGCCAGGTGCACTAAGCTGATACTCTGGACTCTGACTCTGACTCAGTCCATGGATAATTAAAGATAGTCAATCAAATACTGGCATTGCGAGCTACATCAACATCCCATGAACAAATATTAAAATAAAAGAGCATGATTGAAAAGGTCCCATTGTTTAGCCAAGAGAGAAGAGGAGGTTTTTTTTGAGTGGGCTTAGGACAAGATTAATTGAACCTATAACTGTCTTCGTGGCTTAAGAGTATTTTCTTGGTGTTGACTGATGTCAAGATTGGTTTAGAATTATAGTGATGATCTATTTTTATATAATATAACAATGATGATAGAGGTGTCTATTGAACAACTGACCATTAGTTGGAGGAATGAATACAAATGGCTTGCAATGAGCTAGCTTTCTAGATTTTTATGATAACTTCTCCCTTTCCAGTTCCTTCTGCAACTCCCTAACACTTATGTTTCTGAACATGCTTCTACCCGCAATTCACAATTTTTATAATCCAGGCATCATCATCATTCGTTACTACTTTTAGCCTAAAGACAGAAAAGCAACAGTGGAGACAAGCCCACTTCAACAACAATCTGTATTTATAGATCACCTTTTACATTCAAGACATCTACCGCCATTAGATTTTTGAATGGTCCATGAACACTACCTTGTTGTTCCTTTTTACACTATTTATGTTGTAATTTATAGTAATTTTTATGTCTTTGCACTGTATTGCAGCAACAAGGCAACAAATTTCACATCATATAAGTCCATGATGATAAACCTAAGGAATTCTGATCCCAAGGAATTTCACCAGCGTGTTATCTGACAAAATCTGTCAGAGTCACATTGAGATAAATCAGAGCAGGTAACCAAGTGTTTGCTCAAAGAAGGACTTAAAGATGTCATAAAAGAGGTGACTGAGATACTTACAAAGGAAATTCCTCAGTTTTGGGACCTGGCACCTAAAAGTATGGTTGCCAGCAATGGAGGAAACCAATCGGGGAATGCACAAGGAGCTAGATTTGGAAGAGTGCAGGGCTCTGAGAGTCTTAAAGCTCAACAGGATGAGGGGAACCCAAGGACAAGGGGAGATTTGAAACAAGATCAGAACTTTTTAAGGTCTATCCAAAGCAAGAAACAATGCAGGTCTCAAGCACAGAGTTTATTAGTGGACAGAACTTTGTCTGATAGAATAAGTGCAGCAGAGTTTTAGATAAACAGACAGGGTTATTGACTATTACCAATTCAAAGTAAAGGCCTGACTTTTAAATGAGGGCAAGTATGGAAAGTATAGGCCTTGAAACAGATAAGTCATGAGAATTAACCCTAGTGTCTTCACATTAGAAACTTGGTTGCAGTTAATTCTGGCCAAACTGAGTATTTTGTTATTAAAGAGACCATTTGAATCAAGTACCATGAATCATGGAACTTACTGAGGCCCAACGTCTCAAGTGAACTTAAGACATTATAACTACATTATGACTAACTACAAGTACCATGGTCCTGTACATAATGTATATATTGCTATAGTAGGACACTCATATACTGGGGATGCTTTGAAATGGAACTTTTGTGATAGTGCAGAAATAACATGCCAGCAGCTTGCCTTACACTAAGTTTGGTTTTATTTTCCATTCCACACGTGATGAACAATCATTGGAAGTTATTCTGCTGCCAAACCCACAATATTGCCCTGACAATCACTTCTGGCATTGTGCATCTGCAATTAGACTAGTCCCCTCTGCAAAGTCAACCTGAAGCAGCATTTAAGCCGATCTTATCTCTGACTGGGGCACATTACATACAGGGTAATATGTGACGTGTTGCAGCACCCCAGAGCTCACACCCAAATCACTGCGCCCTGGTAACTTTCATAAATGACAAGCATATCTGGAGATTCTCTTGGTGCTCAATGCTCCGAACCTCTTTCAGCCCTTCAAATGTCATTTGCCATTGATCACCTGACACCCAAATAGAGGTGTTTGGTGATATTGCCACCAGAAGACTAGAATCACACAATTATATAGAATTTTTAAAATTAACATTGTGCTTTCACTAATCAGCTTGTATAGTTCTGGGTACAGTGACTACACATTCTACAAGCAGCCTTGAAGAGCTGAACTCATTTTGGTAACATCAGTTAAGAGAAACATTTGGCCATTCATTGCATTGTGCCACAGGATTCTTAGCACAAAAGAAAATAAAATGATTTGTATTTATTTAGCACCCTTCATGGACTTTGAACATCCCAGTGCTCAGAATGATTGGGCAAATGAGGAAGAGGAAATCATAACTTGAATTGCCTTAATAATGTTGGCTAACTATTGGCCAGGGCATCAGGAAGGGCTTCCTAATTTTTCACTGACATACCAACATGATACCTTTCACGTCAACTCGAGAGGAGGCAGGTCACTAGTTTACTGTCACAATGTTGATCCAGAGCAAACTTACAGAGAACCCAAATGCAGCACACCGATACAAGACTGGAGTCAGAATACTTCTTCAGAACAAACACAGGCAGTAACTGGAAGGAATCTTGCCTCGGAGATCAGAAGAGGAATCCCAGCATGAACTGGATCTTCACAAAGGAATAGAGAACACAGGACTGCTCTAGAGTAAACCACTCTAAGCAACTGGAACCAA
>JARFYF010000046.1:11169527-11185127 GCA_030265395.1 Rhina ancylostomus
GAAAGGTAGCTGATAGTCAGCATGCTTGTAGTGGGCCGAAGGTCCTGTTTCTGTGCTGCATGGCTTTGACATTTTTTAAAGAATTAATGCAAGAAAATTTGAAATAAAAGGTTTAAATTCATAATAGCTCATTCAAACCAGTGCCCCAAATTTAAACTATCATATTTAAACAATCAATTTTATTTTGTCTTTCAGATACTGATCACTTGCTATGCATTTCCAATGTTAACTGTGGATGGTGTATAGGACAAATGGACTTTGTCCATTTGTCCTATACACCATCCACAGTCCATTTATTAGTCACATTACATCAAAACACACAGTGAAATGAATCTTTTTGTGTAGAGTGTTCTGGGGGCAAGTGTCGTTATGTTTCCGGCACCAACATAGCATGCCCACAACTTCCTAACCTGTACGTCTTTGCAATGTGGGACGAAACCGGAGCACCCGGAGGAAACCCACACAGACATGGGGAGAATGTACAAACTCCTTACAGACAGCTGCTGGAATTGAACCTGGGTCACTGGCACTGTAATAGCATTACACTAGCCACTACACTACCATACTTGCTGCATTTAAGTACTTACTGTTGGAACTCAAGGTTTTGAAAGTCACCACCCTGGTCTCAAGTCTTTAGAATTTTGCTTGATATGTTGTCAAGGTGATTGGGAGGAGTTTGTGCCGATGTTAATTTGCGGGGTTTGCATGCTGGTTCAATGTTTCTGAATTTGATCATGGAACACAGCGATTTGCAACAGCACGGCCTACAAATGATATGAGTTGCACACTAGTCTTTTTATTTGTGCTATACTTTCTTCCTGGCACTTGCTTCCAAAATTCAATCATACATTGAGGTTAATGCATCACCTTTAAAGTCTGGCTCTCCCATTGTTCCCGTATTCAATAATTCTACTTCTTCTGCAGATATTTCTGTAAGCATGATTGTGGAACTTGGATAACCTTAGTCACATCAATCATGAATAGGTTAAAGAAAGGCAGGCAGCAACTCCACTTCTGCAAGTCTTTGAACCTGGCCTGAAAGTTATTAAGTAGCCCTTGTAATTTACTTTGTATTCCTTGTACATGTAACATTAAGCTTGGATTTCTGCAACTACTCTTGAGATGGGGAATGTGATTGATGCTTCTTGACACAATGACTCTTTACAGAAGCTTTAACTTATTCTGGAAACCGAAGACACTCTAAGTTAATTCAGATATAATCTTATCCTTCCCTTTGAGTGCCAAGATAAGAGTTTGATCTTGGTCCAGAACATTAGTGAAAATCAAAACCCAATGTTCATCCACTTATGAACATAACTGACCCTTTTTCTTTGAAGAAAGCAACGCCAGACTCCAGTAACTTCACAAACCTAATTAAGACATTACCGGCTGATAACGACCTCACGGAACAACAGTGAGTCATCTTCAGATTTGTCTTTGAGTTCCATCTCTTTGATACATTTTGTGAACTTTCAGTGTGTCTTCCTAGTTGAAACTTCCTACTTGTTTTTGTAACATTTTCATATTTTAAGTGTCTCTGTAAAATATTCATGATGAATGATGCAAATAACAGGGAGAAAATTATGGGAAAATGGGCACATTTCAAGAGCTTGATTTGGTCTACATTTGTTTTCTAAACATGAGGTGCTCTATCCCATACAGCAATAGAAAGCTTCAATGCTTTGTCAAGTGCATTCCTCAAATCAAAACTGAGGATTGATTCATTTCTTCTTTCATGGATCCATATTTGGAAACATTGCAAACAAATATTGGTGGTTGAGGTTTCAGTGAAGCTGAGTGCTAAGGAAACCCTTAGGTCATTTTGCATACTGTTTGCAGTAATGGCACTGATCTGGGAGTGATACCTTTCTGTAGTGTGATACAAAATGGAATGCTTTATCCGTTGCTGAAGCTCTAGAACTGTAATATTCTTTCTGATTTCCTGTGCTCACTCACTTATGTAAAGCCTCAGTAGGTACTGATGAGAACGAATAACAAAGCCACCACCCAGGCTGAGGACTGTGGAATTCATTTTCACCAGGCATTTAATAAAAGCAATATTTCATGAAATCATAAAACAAGTTTTGGTTGTTCTGTCAGCTTCCTTAATGCAGAAATCATTTCTGCTTAGACATGATTTTAATGCTGCTTAGACATGATTTTAATGCAGTTGCTTTGTTATTCCTCAGTTTTGAACCAGGCTGTGTAATGCGTCTGTAAGTATGGAACCAATTATTTTCTTCCTGTTCATGTGTGTGCTTCTAGTATGATCCTTTTAGGGAGAGTCATATGGTAAGCCTAGATCTCAGGCAATGTAACAATTTCACAGAGATTTAGTTTGTACCAAGAGCTTAGAGATTCAACATATCTCCTGATTCATAAAAAAACATTACCTCTATAGATATCCTCTATTCATATCATGGGTGTACATGTGTTTTAATGCATTCATAAAAGCACACTGGAGGATATTCAGATGAAAACTTGTGCTGATTCATTTCATGTTTCGAGTTGCTCACTTTGTGGTGGGTGAGGAAAGCTTTGCTGCTAAGACACAGTGGTTTCCCATCTTTAACAATAAGTGCAAATTCTTCTTCCCATTCTGGCTGAAAACTTCTGTTTTCTCTTCATAACTTCACATCTTACTTTCAATAATGTCTTAGTCATCAATAACATTAATATAGGACTACTAACATGTAAATCTACGAGTCGTGAGCAAGCTTGTAATACACAGGACCCACATTCTGTGGAGGTATTCTGTGGAGATCTTACAAGCCCATCAGTGTATTGACATCAATGGCTGAATGCTGTCTGACTGCAGCCGTCTACCATCTGTCTGAGGGCACTGTGTGCTGGTTTCATAGCCCCTGATACATGTTGCTGAAGTTATTCTAGTGTCAAAGAGTGTAAATCTCCCGAGAACCACACTCGAACTGAGAAAAAGCTAAGTGCACAACTCGCGAGATGCTGTTTGCCAGGCCTGTAGCAGACCACAGACCACACAGGTCACTGATTCAACTTCCAGTTGTGGCAAGTTGCAACAAATGAGTTCAAATCAAACAAGAATTCAATAACTCCCATGTTACGAAGGTGTCCACATATCAGACGTACTACAGTGTTCATCAGTCGTTGAGGTTCAGCCAGAGACTCTGCATAAGTCAAAGGCGCTCCTTTGTTCTTCATAGTACCAGAAAAGACTGACCACAAAAGCTGCCAGATTGTTGTTAAAGCATCAATTTGTTTCAATTATGACATCCTGGGATGGACTTACAACTCACTGTGATTCCAGTCCTATACCATGTAGTTGCTTAAATGACCTCAGAGTATGCAGGGATGGGCAATAAATTAATGACGTTTTGTGTGAGCCTTGTTTCAATATGTGAAGTGGGGTCTTGGACTGGTTGTAGGATTCTGGTTGAACTTTCAGGCACCAGTGGACAGAGTGTGTGCCATCCCTCCATTCCTTCCTTATATGCTGTAAGCATGCAATTCCAACTTGGCTCTGGGGAGGAATATTGATTGACAAAGTGTCCATCAGTGTGTTTGACAGTCTATGATATTCTTTCATTGATGCCCAGCCATTAATATGTTTCAGCTTCCTGCAAGTGCCATCTAGTGTACATGCTGACTCCCTGCTTTGGTGCAAAACTGCAGCTAACCCCTGACGGCCTGTTCTTGTATCAGCTGTGACCAACATCACCCTCCATCCTGGAATAATATTTGTAAGTATTGACCTCAGCTGGTGGATACCACATTTGCCTCTGAGTCAGGAGGTTGTGGATTCAAACTCTACTCCAAGGAATTGCGACCAAAAATGGAGACAAGCAATGCAGTGCAGTCTGGAGGAAGTGCTGCACCATCAATGGCCGTGTTCTTTGGATGAGATGCTCTATCTCCTCTCTTTGGTGGATGCAACAGATCCCCTGACATGACATTATTTTGAAGCAACACAGGAGAGGTAACCCATACATCGGCTGCCATGTTTCAATAATGACGAGGATTTAACAACTGAATTTGGCTGTGAAATACTTTGGGGCATTCTTAATGAAATGTGAAAGACACTATCTAAACAGGTCCTTTTTTTCATCTTTGAATTATCTGCCAACTTTAATTGTCTGCCCTCACAGATCAAAGATTGCAAGTTAGGGTAATTACATCTTACAAAATTCTTGGACAGCAGGTGATATTAGCCATTGTCACATTTATTACACAGGCAAATTTCATAAATCATTCCAACCACAATGCAAATTGTCAATGCAGTAAGTATTGCAAAGACCTGGGGTTCACTTTGAGGGGTAGAGAGAAATGATGTTTGGGACATAGAACATAGAACAGTACAGCACAGGAACAGGCTCTTTGGCTCATGATGTCTGTGCCGAACATGATGCCAAATTAAACCAATCCCATCTGTCTGCACATTATCCATATCCCTCCATCACTGCATATTCATGTGCCTATCTAAAAGCCTCTTTAATGCCAATAACATATCTGCTTCCACCACTGGCCCTGGCAGTGCGTTCCAGGCAGCCACCACTCGCTGTGTAAAAAACTTGCCCCGCGCGTCTCATTTAAAGTTCCCCTCTCACCTTAAAGCTATAGCCTTTAGTAATTGACATTTCTACCCTGGGAAAAAGATTCTGACTGTCTACTCTACCTATGCCTCTCATAAATTTATATACTACTATCAAGTCTCCTCTCAGCCTCTGATGCTCCAGAGAAAATAATCCAGGTTTGTCCAAACTCTCCTTATAGCTAGTACTCTCTAATCCAGGCAGCATCCTGGTAAATCTCCTCTGCACCCTCTGGAGAGCCACCACATCCTTCCTGTATTGGGGAGACCAGAATTGGACTCATCTAGGTGACTACACTTGAAGTACTGGACAAGTTTCTAAATATCAAAGTTTTTAATGTCAGGGAATATATAAAAAGATGTAGAAAGATTTGCAGTTTGGACTAACCAGGAAGGATTGAACAGACTGCTTAGAAAAAAGAGGATAACCTGAGAGAGGCCTTTAAAACAATGAAGAGAGTTTGAGAGGTTAGATGTGGAGAAGACTTTTTCACTTGGGGAGATCAAAAAATGAAGGTCAAAATGTAATATAGTCACTCCAACAGGGTATTCCAGAAATTTTTTTTTACTCACAAGGAATAATCTAGTGAATAGAATTGTTGCCTTCAATAGAAAGCTGGATGAATACATGTAGGTGAAAATAGAGGAAGGGCATGAGCTAGTTGAACTCATGACTGCTTCTATGCTGTACATTAGGGGTTTTGATGCACTTTCCCAATCTAATCACCATACACTCCACAACAAAATGTCACTGCAAGTATTTTAGGAGATTATTAAAAAAAGACACCATGACAAATAAGTATTGTATGGAAATAGTAATGAGGAGCAAATTGGGAGCCTTCGTAGGTATTATTTCCAGCAGAAGTTTGAAGAACGATTCACAGTACAATTGTAACATTAGCTTGACAAATCTCTGCAATCCTTGCTATTGAATGCAGGCTATAAATAAAATTGTTAGTTTCTCTTTGTCAAGTCTCTATATATAACTTCTGATGTGATGGAATGTAGCTGCAATGTGCTGATTCCCAGAATGTTCTAGCCTTGTTCCCTGTGTCAAATTGGAAGAGCATTTATTAGTGATGAAGTTATGTTTGGGGGTGCAGAGCAAGTGTATAAATACTGTCACATATAGGAATATCCCAGCGCAGGGAGCTTGCTTCATCTGGAGCTAATTTTGGGGTTTTTACTTAAGTTCAGTTTTACAGCTTGAAGCATCTCACCATCCCCCATCTGAGAAAATGTCTTTGTCATATCTCTTTTCCCGGAGTTACTGGGATCCCTTCAGGAGCGGTTACTTTCCAAGCTGCCTATTTGATCAGGATTTTGGGCTCCCTCCTTACCCTGAACAGCCACTGAGGGATTGGATGGAGTGGGTGGAGAATCGCCTCAGCACCAACAGATCTGGGAAATCATGCTCAGTCCCAGCTGAAAACACAATGCCCGGTCACCTATCATCAACTCTGTCCCAGCAACTTGCCAGGGGAACGTCGGTGGTCCAGAGGAACTTGGACAGTTGGAAGATCAGCCTTGATGTGAAACATTTCACCCCTGCGGAGCTCCAAGTGAAGACACAAGAAGGTTATTTGGAGATTTCAGGTATGTCAATAACTGGTAGCAACACCTTGATAAGATCAGCAGATCCCACCTTCATCTGTCTCTCTGATTTGCATCTCACCACCACCATTGGCTATGACTTCCACTGCCAAGCCTTTAAGTTCTAAAGTTCTCTCTCTAAACTCTTCCACTCTTGCTCCTCCTTAACAATCTTAAAGCTACCTCTTTTGCTAAACTTTTGCCATCTTTCATTTCACCTCCTGTGTAGTTCATTGTGAGATTTTCTTTGATGACTCTCCTGATGTAATGTTTTCACCACTGAAATGACACTACATGAATGCAATTTGTTATTACAGAAAATGTAAAGATTAATACAGTCATTTTAATTTGCAAGAACATTAGAAATAGAAACAGCAATAGTCCATTGAGTGTCTGTTCCACCATTCAATATGATCCTGGTTGATTTTCTATCTCAGCACCTCTTTGCTCCATTTTCCCATGATATCTCAATTCCCTTTATAGTTAAAAATCTATTGTTCTCTTTCTTGAGTATACTCAGTTACTGAGCTTCCACCTTACACTTGGGTAGAGAATTCCAAAGATTTACTACCTTCTGTGTGAAGAAATTTCTTCTCATCTCTGTCCTGAATGGTTGACCGTCTGATGCCTTACTTTGAAACTATGACTTCTTGGTCTATACATGCTATCCAGGAGAATCTTTATCCCTACATCTATCCTCTCAAGCCCTGAATGAATTTTGTATATTTCAATAAGATTACCACTTTGATATATCTGCACAACTGGAGCAGTTTAGCCAAGTGTATTTAATGTCACTCTTTCTCAATAGCACATTCTTTTGATAATGTTGTCAAAATATTGTTTCCAAGATACACTGAAAGTAAAGTTAAAAAGAATGTTGGCAAATTATTTGTTTTGAAAATGCAGAAATGCCAAAATTTCTTTTGCACTATTGTAATAGAAAAATTCTTTGAAGTCACATTTCTTTCCTCATATTTGTCTCAGAAGTAACTACAGATTGGCTCCTAGTTACAGGTGATTGATTTGCCAGGTTTTCCTTTGCTTAAATATTTAACTGAAATAGTCAGACTTCATTCTTGATTCTGTAGTTCATTCTCATCACTGTGATAGTAGTGAGACACTGGAACACTGTGAGCAGTGCAGGAAAGAGTTCCACACTTGGGTAGAATTACAGTCAGCGAAATTCCTACAGTCACTGTGTACGACTTGAGAACCCTCTGTGTGGCTCTGTGTGTATACAAATGTTAGCTCTAGTTTAACACCTGTGTTAAAGGAAGGATGCAAAGAAGACTTCAAGCTATTTCTTTCACATGAAATTCATGACTTGGAATTTCAACTTTGGTGTAAGGGGGCTGCATTAGGAAGGAACATCAGAGATTTTTGGATAATTTAACCTTGAAAGGTAGTAGGCAAAGGTCAGTGGAAAGCTGTTGAAGATGTACAAAATGAAGTGATGCAGGAATGACAAATTCAGAATATTATGTAAAGCTAAACTGTAGGGTGTGGGATATCATGTTCAAATGGACAAAAGGAAAGAAATCTGTACTTGCATACGAGACTGAATGTACTTTATAGGCAAAGAAGTACCAACAATAATACATGTATAAATCCCAGAAACATTTAAACAAGAATTGGGAGGTATAAAAAGTGGAATGTAAGTGACATACAAACCATGTTCTAACCAATGGGTTCACCACAGGAGCAATTTCTTTGACTAGGATCAAATAAGGCTACACTATCAAATGAACACTTTTCTCAATCTTGCTCACTGTGTCACAACCAACATGTTAACCTACAGGACAAACGAGAACCTGTTCAAATTTCATCACCTCCACTCCAGAGAGAAGATCACTCCAACTCCAGTTACAGTCTGCAGACAAACCTTGCATGTGTGCACACTTGGAAACTGGGCACCAAATTATCACCAATTCTTTTCCTGAAGCATGCAACAGGATGGGCCTTGCACAAAACAACCAGAAGACAAAGGCCACGCAACACCACTTCCCGAAACGAAGACCTGCAATGAAACAAAAAAGGAGCTGCTGGAGGAACTCAGCAGGTCAGGCAGCATTTGTGGAGGGAATTGACCAGTCAATGTTTCTGGTCAAGACCCTTCATATCCACAATGAAACCATAGACCATATGGATTATGTTCCATATTTTGGGAGCCACATTTCAGTGGAGGCAGGCAACGATGATGAAATTCACCACTGCCTATGGTGGGCCAGGACAGTCTTTGCCTGACTGAGGAAAAGAGTGCTTGAAGACCAAGACCTCAAACCCAGCATCAAGTTCACAGGTCTCCTGTATGCTTTGGAGACAAGGGGTACCTACCTTGGGATCTCAACACAAGAGAAAAAACACCAATGTTTCCAATGTGAAATCTTCCAAATCTATTGGCAAGGCAGGTGAACCAATGCCAGCATCCTCTCCTAAGCCAACAACCCCAGCCTTGTGGCTCTGATAATGCTTAACCAGCTTCAAAGGGTGGGTCACATTGTCTACACACCTGACATGAGATTCTTGGAAGAAGCTTTCTACTCCAAGCTCAGTCATGGCAAGATATTTTGAGGAGGGCAGAAGAAAAGCTTCCAGGATATTGTCAGACTCTCCCTGAAAAACTGCAGCATCCTCACCTCAATGGAATCCCTAGCCTGAGACCAGTCAAAATGATGAAGAAACATACAGTGAGGCACCAAGCACTTTGAGTCTTTCCTGGGCCAAGTGGAGGTCACACTCAGCAGAAGGAGTGCAGAACAATCCAGTCACTGGCCCCTTCATACACCAGCTGCCCCACCTATGGCAGAGTTTGTGGATCCCAGTCTTATCTCAGAATCCATAGGACTGAGTCATCCTCAACTCCAAGGAACTGTGTAAGAAAAGGCTTTTCTAGGTTGATGTGGGGTGATCTGAACGGAATTCATCATCAGAGTATATCCTGCTGCCTTACAAAGAACTTTCCATTCTCCAAGAACTGATTGTTAGACAGAGCCGTATTGGCATTGAGATAATTCACCTACATATTGGAATTGACACAGAAAATAAAGAATCAAATTAAAGGGCAAGAACATTTAAGTAGCTCCCATCTCTTGTCTGAAGTGAGATTTACAGGTATGTTATTCAGAACCCTCCTCTCCACACATCACCAATTCAAAAAAGAAAGCCACAGGGACATCTCAGTGACTCAGTACATTACCCATGAGAGCATGGACCCAGAAAGGTCAATCCTTTGCTTCTGTTTTGCTCTCCCAGCATGATGGTAGCAAAACCAGAGCTCGCCTCAGTATTTCTGGACCAGGTTCCCATTCCAGGGCTTTTGCCTATTGTGTTGATGATGCAGGAGCCATCCATTTGTCCTTAAACACTGGGCTTGGGAACCTATAAACAGACCATAATAGCAAATTTAGATAGCTTCTTGTCTCTTTCAGACAAGCTGTTAAATGCAAGCAAGCAACTTGCTCTCTTTCTGGCCCCTCCCATTCACTACGGTGGCCATTGATTGGGATCTGGAATTAGCCCTGCCTTTCGATTTTCCATTGCTGTCTGCCTGTTTGGCAGGTCAGAGACCGGCACTTGCTGTTAAAAATGACCTACCCTGCCTCACTGTTGTGGTTCTGAAACAAAGTACATCCTTTCGGGATACTGTTGTCTTGGGAACCATACTCCAGGGTCAACCCCATCTGGGAAAAAAGAGAAAAAAAAATCAGATTCATTAGCAAATGAGCATCCCTGCAACCTATCATTTGTTTAGCTATTACAACAGACCAGCATGTTAGAGTATGATACCGTCGTGGGAAAGAGTTAAAAGGATTTGCATCCATAACAGTTGACAAACATGTGCTTCAATTACCAAGCCAATAATCAGTAGCAGTTTTATAAGGCCTTTCTCCTCACAATTTAATAATTAGAGTGCAACAACTTTGGTGACTAGAAAAGCTACATGGACAGTTAACAACAGCAAATATATTGCTGCTAATGTGGTAAAAAAACTTCTTCAAGCAGTCATATTTTTGATTAAATTCTGTTTCAATATGTTGCAGGATGTTACTGTAAGGAATGAAATATCACCAACATTAAAGTAGAAGATTGCTGAACACAACACTGCAGATAATCAGCATTACAAATTGGAAATATCATGTCAGATCTGCTGTGTGGCACAAAATGTTTTCACATCTCCACCACAATGTAAACAGGAGCAACTCTTGGGCTGGATATTTGAAGCACAGTGAGAATAAATCAATAAATGCTTGAATACTAAAAATTGTCATGTTCACAGTTCATGGTCAACAGAAAAATTCTCTGCCAGTCTATTTTTGTGATTTATTTTTTACTGGCAATGTTATGCATATATATCTGCCCAGGAATGGGTTGGTGTATTATAATTATATATTTTAATTAGTCCCATAATGTTGATGACAGAGACAAAAATATGCATTCATATATAAAATAATTCAAACCTGTGGCATGGAAAAAGAAATCCTTTGCTGCCTTTAACTGAGTCTTTTATTGTAATCTTCTCCAGAAACCAGCCATTTCCTGTGAAATAAAAGGAAACTGTAAGACTGATTATAAATACAGCTGTGGATAATCACTTGTTTTCATGTTAGTGGAAAATGTACAGTACAGAAGATAATATGAAATTGTGGAAAAATGACAGAAGATAATATGAAATTGTGGAAAAATGACATATGACAAAATTTGAATTGTCACTTCATATTTTACTTTATGGTTGATTTTATTCCTTTACATTAGAACATCAGCACAAAGAACAATAATCCTCTTCTGAAATTACAAATGAACAAGAACTGGACAGGTATATAAATCAATGCTGTTCAACATACACACACAAGCAAAAGAAAATTAAGCTAGCTCAATTAAAAGATATACTGGTTATCTCTGACCAGTTGGAGATCATTTTTTCTTAATTCTCCACAAATGTAATTAAGTTGCTTCAATTTAATACTGAATCTAAAAGACAGTACTTCTAATACTTTCTAATACATTTACCCACCTAAAGGCAAATGGCAGGAAATTAAATATGATCCCTCTTTATAACATACTATAATGTTATACTGAGATGGTATCAAAACTAAGAAGGTTTAACTATTAGGAAAGTCTGAGACTCCTAGACAGGAGGTGACTGTGGTGTTTTTAGGTGCAAGGATACCTTGGAGAACCAAATGTACCATGTGATATGACTTTAATACACAGATGCATCAATCATTATTGTTCAGTTTCAAGTTACTGCTTCCAAAAAAAGGATGTTCTATTTATTAGTGCTAAGTATTTATTTCTGCAAGCTATAACACAAAGGAATCATGAGACATCACACTGGGATGATGGGACATTGTTGCTTGAGGCAGTGATATGATGTAAAAGAAACAGAGAATGGGATTCTCTTAAGTACAATAATAACAACTGCAGACAATTAATGCGTCAGACATATTGGGGAGCTCAAAGGTTGAAAGCAAACAATATCATTGCGGTCCAAGGGAGGACACAGAACAGAGTAACATGGTGATGTATGACAACAAAAAGGTGACAATATTGCTAGTGATAAGACCAGAGATATATGAGATGTTGTTGGTTCTCTTGGCATCACAAACTACAAATGAGGTATCTAATGAGGACATAGTAAAAGACATCTGATTTTTTTTGTGCTACAAGCTGGGCAAGTGCAACCAGACACCAGAGAAAATAATTATCAAAATGTGGCCAAGCTGAGGATATTCTAAAAAATTAAGTGTTGCCGGATCACTTAATGTGCGGACCAGTGATAAGGGAATTCAGACAAATCATTTTATTCAGTTAGATTTAATGTTTGAGGGAGTACATAGGATGCTGAGTATGGAAATGATCCTTATGAGACAGTTTCAATTCTGGAGTGCTAACAATGAGCAAGTAAAAGAGGACACTGATGGCAGCATCACGGTCTTGGTCCAGAGTGTGCCAGCTGATGATCTGATGATTATACAAAGTGACTTTGGTGGAAAATACTTGGGTCATAGGAGCCTCGGGATGGGCGGGGGGGGGAGGTTGCGCAGCACGGTGAGACACAACAATGGACCACATGGAATAAACATGGGCCCACAATACTATGGTGATTACAAGGTTGGGCAGATAATAAATGATTTTCCAATAAAGGTGATAATTTACATGGATGCAGATCACTTGTTAATGGATCATAACATATTTGAGCAGTTATTCAGTGCCCTTCCATTGGTAAACTGCAGTGTACTCCAGGGTAGTCTTGCAGGCTCTCAGGGAAACAAAATGCATTGTCCTGCACATGGGAATGGAGAGAAAGCTGTCAACAAATTGTGGCTAAGCGCATCATATGGATGCGCAAATAATTGGTCACTCTCACTGCACTTCAAATAAATGGTGGTGAGGAACCTACTGAGAATACAGACTAAAGGAAGGGTCAGTAAATGAATACTGGAATATCTTTAAGCAGCTATTTCATAACACTCAGCAGAAATTTATACCAATCAGAAAGACAGGTTCAATAAGAAAGATGCAGTAGTTAACAAAGGAAGTCAAGGAACATTTTAAATCAAAAACAAGTTGCAAAAGCTAGCAATAGACAAGAGGACTGGGATTTTTAGGGAATAGCACTGGAGGATGAAATAATAAGCTAATTAGCTTATTCGCTAATAAGGAGGGAGAAAATTAATTATGAGAGTAAATTGGCATGCAATATCAAAAGCAAAGGCAACAACTTCTAGGGACATGTAAAAAATAAGGTTGTGGAGGCTAGATCACTGGAGGAATTAAACAAGAAGATGGATAATTTTTTTTGAAATAATGGGGAACTGCCACAGTACAGGAGTTGAGACCTGTGTTAGATCAGCCATGATCATATTGAATGGTGGGGCAGGCTTAAGGGGCCAGGTGGCCTATTCCTGCTCCTATTTTCTTGTGTGAATTTTTCTGTTAACCGCATCTAAAGGTTTCCCAAAACTTTCAGCATTTTATGGGCATCTTTACACCATCCCATGCAGAGACATGACCTCAGGCCTATTGGACATGTACCACAACCCTATCATTTGCAACACATTACTTAAATAAAGTAGCTACATCTGATCTTAACTGCTCTTTGATTGCAACATCAGGTCACCTTGTCTCACCCTGATTCCCTTTGTTCCACCTATCTGCTTACCCCACTTTCTCTGCTACCTAAAACTAACATTTTCTCTCTTCCCTGGTTCTGATGAAAGGCCTGAAATGTTAATTACTTTTTCCACAGGTACTGTCTGACTTGCTGAGTGTTTCCAGCATTTATTTTCTTGGGTATAAGGCTTATATTTACACTTGTGCAGGAGACAAGTCCATTTATTATTTCCTCGTATCCTCGAACCATAGATGAAGGAGGAGAATAATGCTGGTTCCAGCACAGTGAGCGAGTATCCACAATGTTGGTAACACCCCAAGGCAGATACAACTGTACGGGAACTACAAATTAACCCTAAACAGAACCTCTGATGATGAGCAATATCTACTGTCCATCTCATAAGATTTACTAAATGGAACTGGCAGACTCCCAGTACTTTGGAAGGCTTGACCAGTCCCATGACTATCTGCAATTGAACATAGATGCAGGGAGTCAGAGCTGATAATTAAAAATTGTGATCAAGATAGCACCAAAGATTTTACAGTGCAAGACCAAAGGCAGTAAGGGTTCCTGTGATTCCAAGCAATCAAGATAATTCCCTCATCACCACTGAGGAAGACAACACATTTGCAGATGCTGAAGTAGAATGGTGTGAGAAAAGTTACAATTGGTTGAAGTTAAATGTTTAAAACCAAGGAAAGGTTCTGACCTGCACCAAGACCATCATGGCCAACTACAAGCTTTTGTAGTTTGCCAAGGTGTACAGCTTTCAATGAGAAGATATCAGTCTGCAACAAATTACATAGAGATGTTATCTATACTATTACAAACTTTAATAATTAATCATCTTATAATGTCAGAATAATACAAATGTACAAAACAATCACATGATTCACTGTTTCTATGCAGCTCCAGCCACAAACCTACCCAGGTTCCTGACCTCTGGTGCTCTGGGTTCCAGTCCTGGCTTTAAAACCAGACCCATAGACCAGATCTCTGACTTTCATTCCAGACTAATGAGTGAGCCAGATGCTGGATCATCAGGATTGCAGAACCATCAGATGTCTGATTATCAGGGTTTTACTCCACTTTGTAGTCATTGTTGTATTGCATGATGTTGGGAAATAGGTGGTTGATTTTCTGGATATTGACCATGTTAAGATCAAAGTGCATTTTTTCTAGCTATGATGAGGAGGCTCTTTTGTAGATTTCCATAACATTACTATGAATGACTTTGCACTTATTCTCTGACAGAGATCTATTTAAACATCAACATGCACTCACTCAATTCGATAGAGATGTGTTTACAGATCTAGAGATCAGTTTGAATGCACACATATTTTGTGCTTTATTCTTCATGGACTTGTTAGCATTTTTTGTATCATCACTAATTGCTCACTTATTTGTTGATCAGGTGCTGTTAACTATACAGGATGGCATACACTGATTTAGTCTATGTTTACTCACTCAGGTGATGTAACTGACAGAATCAGATCACCACCTAAGGTACTGCTATGTTATCATGAGCTGGGTGGGGTTTGGCTTATGTTCATCTTTATTGGGAAGAATAGGGAAGGGTAGAAATGCAGTGTTCTGTGTGGAGGTAATTAGGTATTGAAGACCTCTATAACGAGTTGTCCTCTGACAGCCCTGGCAGCTTCAAATGATGCTATATCTGAACAGGCATCACCAAAGGGTTCTGGAACATGCAGCTCAGGATTTCCCAGTTCAATGGCTTCCTGGGTAGATACGTCAAGACCGAGCCTCTCCCATAATGCAAGCAAGTGAAGTATCCAGTATGCTAGCACTGGTGCACCTTTATTAGAATCAAGATATCCGTAGACTTCTCCAGCTTTTAGAAAACCCATGGTAGGTTGTAACTCCAAGATATATGTCTCTATTTGGCTGCTCGTCCGGTAGTTTGATGGATGATTGTCACAGTCTGTGGCAGCTTCCTGCATCCAGTGCATTGATATGCAGTGCCCATCATTTTACATTACAAACATATGAGAGCTGTGAATAGCTTTGTGTGCCCTGAATGACTCCATGATCTGCATAGCTTAGGCCATACCATATTTGATGCTCTTCATAAACGGCAACAAATTTCTATGAAAAATGTTTTGAAAAGAATGTTGGGGATTTACTGAAACATCTATGTTCTAATTTCTGGTTTGTCTGCACTATCAACACACCAGCACCTGGAGACACCCTAGCATGTGTAGTGCCACCTCTCCTGCAATTTTCATTCATTCAAGCATGACTCATGGATGGCACAGGCTATTCATGCACAAGCTGGCCTTCACAGCATAGGTGAAGCCTGCTTCAG
>JARFYF010000046.1:11244471-11260106 GCA_030265395.1 Rhina ancylostomus
GGTGAGAGGGGGAAAATTCAAAGAAGATGTGCGGGGCAGATTTTTTACTCAGAGAGTGGTGGGTGCCTGGAATGCGCTGCCAGGGGTGGTGGTGGAGGCAGATACGATAGAGGGGTTTAAGAGGCTTTTAGATAGGCACATGAATATGCAGAGAATGGGGGGATATGGACCATGTGCAGGCAAAAGGGATTAGTTTAACTAGGTTAGCTTAATTAGTTCAGCACAACATTGTAGGCTGAAGGGCCTGTTCCTGTGCTGTACTGTTCTATATCTATGTTCTACGCAATCAGCAATAATTTTAGAATTAGGTAAAGGAGCATTTTGCCAACTTCATTGTTGTTGTTGTTTCAATGTTACCTCTTATTTCCATGTCTACCTGTCTTTCAATCAATACTTCCTTAAGAAATGGGTCTGCTTACCTCTTAACTTCAATGATCTATACCACAGAGTTAAATTTTTATCATCCTGTGTGCAAGCGGTGTGCCTTAATTCCCACATACCTTCACCAACTGTCTGTTTGCCTTTTCAATTTGCCATGACTGGTACGTTAAGATTGCTGAATTTGACGAAATAGTCTCAGTGTGGGAAATCAGCCAAGAAGTTATACCACATGATTGCTATTATTTCTACTGTGATTCATAATAATCTATGAGAGCAATCTGGGAAATTAGTTTGGGGTTGGAAAACTGGCATACTGGACTGTGATGGTAATTTTTACTTGATTAGAAATGAATTAGAAATATTGGCCTGCTGGTTGAATATCATCCAGCTGCAATCTGGCCAACAATTAATGCAAAGCCTACATCCCTCCACTCAACTGTGCAGCATACTTAACTGCTATTAAATGACATTGTCATACTTGTGGGGGCTAATCTACAGATTAGCTGGCAGGAAAACAGGATACGGAATAAAGGCTGACATGAGCAGGTTATGAGTGACACTTGGAAAGTTTTCTTCACATCGAAGGCGATCAATGGGTTGAACAAGGCTGCCATGAAGGATGAATAAGAAAAGGATATAGGAGTCACTTAAGAAGCAGCTGAAGGTTGCTGGGGTGAGCATTAAAGAGAGGCAGGAAAAAAATAACACAGGACCAATGAATGATGCAGTGGCATCACATGTATACAGGGTGGTGAAGAAGGCATTTGGCACACTGGCCTTCGTCAGTCAGGGCACCGAGTAGAGGAGCTGGGAAATGGTATTGCATGTTGGTGAGGCCGCACTTGGAGTATTCTGTACAGTTTTGGTCACCCTGTTACAAAAAGGATGTTAATAATCTAGAAAGAATGCAGAAAAAATTTACCAGGATGTTGCCTGGACTTGGGAACCTGAGTTACAGGGAGAGGTTGCGTAGACTAGGACTTTATTCCCCGGAACATAGGAGATTGAGGGGTGACCTGATAGAGGTATATGAGATAATGAGGGGCATAGACAGGGTGAAAGCACATAGTCTTTTTCCCAGGGAAGGGGGTGCTAAAAACAAGAGGGCACAGGTTTAAGGTCAGAGTCGAGAGATTTAACAGGGACATCAGGGGCAGCTTCTTCATGCAAAGGGTGGTGAGTATTTGGAATGAGTTGCCAGAAAAAGTGGTTGAGGCAGGCACATTAGCGATGTTTAAAAGCCGTCTAGATAAGAGAGGTTTAGAGGGCTATGGGCCAAACGCAAGCAGATGGGGCTAGTTCGCTGGGCAACACAGTCAGCATGGATGAGTTGGGCCAAAGGGCCTGTATGACTATGACCTTCTACAACCACTTGGTAATACGCAAGGCATATCCTCTTGCTGCAACTCTGAATCATTAAAACTAGGTGATTTAATTACTTCTCAATTACAAGGTGACCTTTCACTGACCTGGTGATGCGTCGAGGTTCCAGATGACTTGGAGAATCTCGTCTGCGTTTCCTCATTGGGGAATAGGAGCGAGACCGGCGTCTCCTGGATTCCCTCTCCCGGGAGCTGTACTTCTTACTATCACGGCCTCGGTCATGGTCCCTATCCAATTACAAATTACAGCAATAACTTCCAAATCAAAACCGAAGCATAAGAACAACTAGACCCTTTTCTTGCTTCCAAACGGTACATGCACTAGAATCTCCATCATCCACATTTAATCACCTGAATCTTTTGCTAGGGTTTTCAAAGGATAAAGTCCTGCTCTTCTTACTGAGCATATTTCGTTTGCTTCAGTTAATTAAACTATGTGATGTTTCATTGTTACTTGGACTGCTCTTGTGTTTATTCAGCTTGGTGAAAAGTTGATCGACCAGAAAACTGCATGTCCAGATTATCTGCTAGTTCTGTTATCCACAGATGGGGTTGGTTTGGGGGTAGTGGTTGGAGTTGTGCTAGAAGGTCCTTGCGTTAGAGCAGGACACAGCTCTGCCCAAGTCCGCAAGAAATTGCAGAGAGTTGTGAATGCAGTCCAGTCTATCATGAAAACCATTGACTCTCCCCTCCGTTGACTCTGTCTACACTTCCCGCTGCCTCGGGAAAGCAGCCAACATAATCAAGGAACACTCCCACCCTGGTCATTCTCTCTTCTCCCCCTCTGATTGGGCAGAAGATACAAAAGCTTGAGAGCCTGTACCACCAGGCTCAAGAACAGCTTCTATCCCACTGTCATCAGACTCCTGAATGGACCTTTCATATGCTAAAAGATGATCTCTTGACCTCCCAATCTATCTTATTGTAGTCCTTGCACTTTATCTGTCTACTGCACTGCACTTTCTCTGTGACTGTAGCACTATATTCTGCATTGTGCTTTTTTCTTCTTTTGTATTACCTCAATATACTTATGTATGGAATGATCTGTATGGATGGCACGGGGGCAAAAGCTTTTCACTGTATCTGGGCACATGTGATAATAATAAACCAATTACCATTAGGGTAACTTATTGAAGGCTGGCTCAAACATTTCTTTGCAATAGAAAATGCTTCACAGTTTGCTCAGTGACTGAATGAGAAAGATGGTTATCCTAACCCTTCAAGTTAGACTCTTCAGTAGAACTGGTGACATTGGGAGCTACATAGCAGCCACTTGAATAGCAACTCCATACAAACAGCAAGAGTTCAAAGACTGAGGAGCAAAGTCGTTAAAGATCGTAAACTTAAAGTAAAGTGAAACGGGATTTGAAAAGACAGAGGATAAAAGAACAAAAATAAGACAAAGAATGTAATGGGAGATGAAAAGGATAGGGAGATTTTAGCATCGAGCATTGCACAAAAATATATAATTGAACCATTATATCTGTGTAATGTTAGCATATGAAACTCAAGTGTTCCCTCTGAGTTAAAAGTCCTATAGATTTAATAATAAGTTAGATAGAATTCCTGAGGAAGTTAATGCTGGGGATACAGTACCTGAGACATGATGTATGATAAACAGGGCAGAACACATGATGGGAACGTGATGGTTCTCAACCCCACTAATGGGATTTCCCTCACTGTATTTCTGGGCCTGGTGTAGATTCATTGAAATGACTGATTGCTATCTTTAAATAACAACTCCATTATTATTCTATCATGCAACTACCAGGGGTGAGGATAGGAGGCAAACTGGATGGACCAGACACTTCTATTGTCCAGCTGTTCCTATGCTCCCATGTTAATGATTGGCAGATAGGATTAGATTTACTTTTTTAGCATCATATGCATGAAGCACAGTGGTCAGAGTGCATTTCTGTTACAACTCTCCCTATCCAGTTTTCCCAAGTGCGTTCCACAGATGCAATGGTTTATAACTGAGCACCAAAGAGAACCTGTCTCATGAAATGACTGCACAGGAATACATGCACTCAATTAGCTACTGATAGCTGCCCACATTGGATTGTGGAATGTGTAGCATTCAAAATGAGATACGACACAGTTTAATTTCTAGGCATGTTTGTTCAGAGATGATGGGCACACAATATTGTTCCATGTCTAGCGTTAACAATGGCACTTCAC
Organism: Rhina ancylostomus; assembly: GCA_030265395.1. Lineage (NCBI taxonomy): Eukaryota > Metazoa > Chordata > Chondrichthyes > Rhinopristiformes > Rhinidae > Rhina > Rhina ancylostomus. Next base: position 11,248,416 of record JARFYF010000046.1, read on the forward strand.
GGCCTCAATCAGAACAGCGACCTGTATGCGAATTATGAAAGTCCACAATGAGCCTAAAAATCTCCAGACATCATTGCAGTGGCATGTTCATTCTTGGGTTATTTGAAATTATTGGAAGCTGAAAAGGTTATGATAACAGAAACAAGGGTGTTCTGTGGAATACCAGGTGTCACTGAGGGGTTAATTGGAGTCAAGGATGTTGGAAGTGATGTTGACTGTACAACTTGCACGATGGGATTAATCGAATTTTCCATATTTAAATATTGACATTTGATTCTCACAAGGGTTGGAAATGATATATAGACTCATGAAGCAAAATTTGACAGTTCTAATCCACTCTGGTATTTGTCCTTTCCTAAATAAGTAATCTTTGTTTCATGATCTGGACATAATAATTGTTTACATTTATTTGATGCAAATTAAAACTGGATTTCTGCCTCAAAGCCTTTGTCTACCACACAACTTACAGAATTACAAGGTTCCAGAGCTATTCCCTATCTACAGAAGCGAGTTGCAATGGGGAAGACAGATATCTACACAGCTGTATTCTGAGTTTGCAGGGAACATAATATGATCAGATACACATTAACCTTTTGGAGAAGATTCTGGTGAAGCCATTAGCAGACTGAATAATTTTCCCCACACTGAGAACCTGGCCCTGTGGTCCTCCGTGCCCCACACACTCCCTGGGTGAAGCTGTGCACCATGAGATCGGACTCAGGAAACAACCCTTTCCTTCATTACCTCTCTGGGCTGTATCTCGAATAGCTCGGGCTGCGTCGCGATCGGGAACTCCTGCTTCCTGGGCTTCTCCTTCTAGACCGAGGTGAATCACTCAGAGAGCGCGAAGAAGACCTAGGCAAGCACAAAGTAACAGCCCTTGATTCTTGGCCCAGCTGCCTTTATATCCAACTGTAGTTATCCAGTTTCAATGTGACTTGGGCAACAAATGCACTTCAGCAGCCCGATTTGAAATTTAAATTGATGAAACGATTCCACTTCACTGCGTCCAGGAACTGACACTGATGTCCTGTACGTGTTCCAGAATGACTTTGTGAAGTATTCTGCTTTACAACTCAAATTATAGAGTTGCAGAGTTACAGTGTCATTCAGCACAGAAACAGGCCCTTTGGCCCATTGAGTCCACACCAACCTTCAAATTCCCACTAAGCCCATAATAATCCCATTTTATTCATTCCACATTCCCATCAACTCCACATCCCCATTGATTGTCACAGTCACAGAGAGATAGAGCATGGAAAGAGGCCCTCCAGCTCACCACACCAATCATCAACCACCCATTTGCATTAATCCTTCATTAATATCATGTTTGGTTCTTCTCATATTCTCATCAATTTCTACTAGATTCTGCTAATCACCTACACACTAAGGGCAACAACGATCTCCAATTAACCCACCAACCCGCATGTCTTTGGGTTTTGGAGGAAACCGGAACACCTGAGGGAAACCGACCTGGTCACAGAGAGAACATGCAAACTCCATGCAGACAGCACCTGAGGTCAGGATTGAACCTGCATCACTGGAGCTGTGAGACAGCAGCTTGATTGCCTCCACCACCGTGCCACAACGGAATCTGGCCACAATATGGAGCATATTTCAGAGCATCAAAGTAACAAATAAATGCTTGCAGGGGACTTTTCACAATCTACGCTTTACACTCTGGCTGCTATTTTACATTGGTGGAAATTCCTGATGATATTCTTTATAACCAGTGATTGCACTAGAGGGACTCATACTTTCATCAATGTGAGTCACTGCTGAAACCAGAGTGATACAGGTGGGGGGGGGGGGAAGAGCAGTGGGGAATAGGAGCCCCTAATATTCACTACACATGAGCATACACATATGTGTTTAATGAGAAAGTTTAATATTCCCCTCCCAAAGCAGTCACATCTGAATCCTACACACACCCCTGAGCCTAAGTAGCAGGAGCTTTAGCTTGTGTCACTCTAGGTGAAGGGAATCATTAATCCAGAGTAACAGCAGCTCCATTTACACCCAGCCTTCTTTGATGGGCAGGACCTTACATTCACAAGCCTGACACTGGAATCCCAAAACAGCTCTCTCATGGCAAGAAATTTTCAGGAGGATGAAGTAAACAATTCAAGGAGGATCTGTAAACTTCCTCGAAAAATGCAACACCCGTACTGTCTCAAAATGGAGAGGGAGCATTGAGGATGGCATCAAGAAGCCACAGTGCACGTTTCAGGAGCATACAAGCTCAGTGTCAGAATCAGAAGAAGCATGTCATCTCCCCAACTACCCACCCCTCCACTTCTTCAAGAATCTCCTGTGACAGAATTTACAGATCCAACATTGGCCTCATTAGCCACCTCAGAAGCCCCAGAAGTGGAATGGAAGCAAATCACCCTCAACCCCAAGAGGCTGCCTGAGAGGTGTAGCAGCAGCCAGAATAAATGACCATTGAATGAGGGCAGCTGGGGAACTTATATTATCATAACTAATGAAATTTGAAATTAAATAAAATGACTTGTCTCAGTAACAATAGCCAAGAAACTACCAGGTTGTCATAAACAGCCAACTGGTTCATTAATATCCTTCAGGGAAGGAAGTTTGCTGCCCTTGCCTAGTCTGACCTATAAACAACTCCAGACCCATTGATGTGTTGGATTCTTAACTGACTGCTCACTTTTAAGGGAATTCTGGGTGTTTAATAACTGCTGGCAGTTCCAGTAATATCCACATCCCCTGAATGAATGCACAAGACATTGGTGAGACTGCACGTGGAATATTGTGTGCAGTTCTGGTCACCATACAATAGGAAGGATGTGATTAAGCTAGAGAGGGCGCAGAAAAGATTCACAAGAATGCTGCCAGAACGAGAGGGCTTGAGTTATAGGGAGAGACTGGATAGGTTGGGACTGATTTCTCTGAAGCGAAGGAGGCTGAGAGATGACCCTGTAGAGCTTCATAAACTCACAAGGGGCATAGATAAAATGGATGGCTGCGGTCTTTTTGCCTGGATAAAATGAGAGGATGTATGTTTAAGATGAGAAGTGTATGATTTATAGGGGACCTGAGGGACAACTTTTTCACACAGTGGGTCTATGGAATGAGCTGCCAAAGAATGTGCTAGGGGTGGATACAATTGAAACTTTTGAAAGACATTTGTACAGGCACATGGATAGGAAAGATTTAGAGGGATATGGGCCAAATGCAGGCAAATGGGACTAGTTCAGTTACGGATAGCATGGATGCCTGTTTCTATGGCGAATGACTGAATGACAAGATAATCACTGTGGTGATGGAGAGGAAAGAATCCTGTAAAGTTGATTGGGTACTAGAGGTCTTCTTTCCTTACACTTCTTGTCATTTTAATTGTGAACAGTTCCACAGCAGGAGAGCAAAGATTCTCTGCTTATAGAATGCCTTTGATGAAATACTGCTGATTTTTAGGGAGTCTTACAGGATATTGTACTGTTCCCCATTAAACTTGAGGAATGTATTATGAGTGCTCCGAAGAAGTTTTTAAAGAAGTTCTGACAAGGTTGGTGTCGAAGGGCTGAGTTTTACACTGACTGGCCCAAGGTCACTGTCTGCCTGTCCGAAAGCATGTTTTCCCTTCCAGTGTGCTCTCGGGTGCGGTCTTCCTTCGGGAGACCAGCTGCCACATTATCAGCAAGGCTCAGCGGAGTACAATGCCTCTTTGAAACAGTGCTCTCTCCAGCATAGTTTGAGTAGCAGGTGAAGCCTCAGCCCTGAGGCTCAGTACTCGTCAGAGCTGTCAGTGAGTATGAATATTTGTGAATGACACATATATTCACAAACACAGTGGGCACTATCAAAAGGCAGTAAAATCACTACTTAGCTCAATTAAAATTGTTTGAAAGAAATAAAATATTTCCAAAAGCCTAATAACAAATACATTTAATTGACCTGAATTAAATCAAATGAAGAGGTCCGTTTAGCTTTGTGTTTCTTAGTTCGTTTGAGTGGGGCTTCTGTACTTGAACCATCCAGGTTTCCCAGATGGAGCGCTGGGAACACTGAGGAAGTGCCCTGCCCCATGAGAAGGGCACTGGTTCAGCACAGATGTTCCTGGACTAACACGTAACTGGTTAAGAAAGCCACATCAACCTCCACACACCAGGGCCAAGCTTTTGAAAGCATTCAGGTGCTTCCAAGCTGGTGGAGCCTTAAAAGCTGAAGATCTGACCCAAGGTATCATAGAATCATTGTTATACAGCACAGAAACAGACCCTTTGGCCCACTGAGTCTATACCTATTTAAACCAATCCAATTAACTTCCCCCAGATTCGACCACTCACCCATACACTAGTGTACCATACATAGTGTATGTATGCAGCCATACATCATGGCCAATTTACCAAGCGTCCTGCATGTCTTCGGGATGTGGGAAGAAACCGAAGCATCCGAAGGCAACCCATGCAGCCGCGGGGAGAGTGTGCAAACTCCTCACAGGTAGCATGTTTAAGACAGTATCCCTTCAGATTTGAGGGATGAGGTCTAAGCACTGTACAGGGGTGATGAACTCCCCTGTTCCTTGTATAATGCAGCCTCCATCTAAAATGGCAGATAATGGCTCCAGTTTCATGCCTCTTCCTGCGTATCTCCAACAGGAGTACTCCCTCCCTTGAAATGTCAAACTTGGTCTATGCGCTCAAGCCATTGGGATGTGACCTGAACCCACAACCTTCAGAGTTACAGCTGGGAGTGTTACCAACTATTATTGACTGGTGATTGAACTTGGGACCTTCCCTGATTTTTAAGACTAAGTTCCACAATTCCATCAGGGCGATCTCATCTGTTTCCTTCACTCTCCCCTCAGTGGGTTCTTGGACGAACCTTTTCCCTGAAGACTGTGATCTGCTTCTCGAATACTTTGTGGTTGACTTGTACTCAGGAGAGCGGGAACGGGAAGAACAGCTGTAGCTGCGCGAGCTCCTGCCTCGCCCTCTGCTGCTCCGGGAGTCACTCCTTGAGCGATGTCTCCTGGGAGAATTCCTGGTAGGTGAAGGGGAAGGACTTTTCTTTCTCTCAGAGGTTGTTGGCCAATCATGTGGGGAAGATATTTCCCTGAAACGAAGGAGAAAGAGACTAGAGTAAATCTGACTGGACAAGGCACCACTATTAGTTCGTCCACAAACAAATGAAAATAATTATGGAAGGCAAAACAGCTCTACAAGGCCTCTTCTTCTAAAGACCAGAACTCAAACCCATTAAGATAAGATTTCTTTATTAGTCACGTGTACATTGAAACACACAGTGAAATGCATCTTTTGTGTCAAGTGTTCTGGGGGCAGCCTGCAAGTGTCGCCACATTTCCGGCGCCAACACAGCGTGCCCACAACTTCTTAACCCGTACGTCTTTGGAATGCAGGAGGAAACCGGAGCACCCGGAGGAAACCCACACAGACAAGGGGAGAACGTACCAACTCCTTACAGACAGTGGCCGGAATTGAACCCAGGTCTCTGGCGCTGTAATAGCTGTTATGCTAACTGCTACTCTACCGTGCCTGCCGTCATGAAGAAATCTCCTTCAAACATTACACCAGAAACACCAACAATACGTTAACTCACCAACAAGATTAAGCTCCCTGGCCAGTCCCATTAAGAACGACTTAACGAGTTTCCTCACCAATAAAGATAAACTTAATCCCTGATGTTGGTGGTTCTTTTTCTCAAAGTAATTGCCTTTATAACTAAATGGGAACGCCTCTCTCTGATGCTAAGATAGCCTTAGTTTTGGTCAATTTTGCTCTGGAGTAAAACTCTCAACTTAATAGTGTCATATCCAGCATGAAATAGATGCTTCTGGCTTTGGAGGCCAATTATTTTTGCCACAAAACATAACTGCAGGAGTTCTTCAGGGCCCAACGATCTTCTGCTGCTTTATCAGTGACCTTCCTTCCATCATAGGAAGTTTAGGGATGTTTGATGATTGTGCAATGTTCAAATCCATTTGCAACTCCTCAGCAAATGAGGCAGTACATACCTGCATGGAATAAGCCCTCGGCAACTTCAGGCATGGACTGTTAAGTGACAAGTAACACTCATGTTACTCAAGGGCCGGGCTATGACTATCTGCCAAAGGACAGATTTTAAGCTCATTTCCTTATCATTCAATAATACAGCATCATCAAACACTACTTCATCAACATCTAGGGAGTCGCCACTGGCCAGAAACCTCAATGTCAAATAAATACTGAGGCTGCAAGAGTACATCAGATGCTGGGTATCCAGCGGCAAGTAATGAGTCATCTAACTCCTGAGTTTTCCAACATCTCCAGGATGCAAGTCAGGAATATGATGGAACTCTGAGCTTGTCTGGGAGAGTGCAGCTCCAACAATGCTAAACAAACTCAACATCGTCCAGGACAATGCAGTCCAGATTCATTGGCACCCAATCCTATACCACCTTCAACATCCACTCCTTCCAGCAACGGCACACAATGGCCATTCACAAACCATCAGGCAGAAACTCAACAAGGTCTCTTTGACACAAGGTCCAAAATCCATGACCTCTACCATCTGGGGTAATGGTAATGGGCACATAGGAACACCACCACCTCCAAGCCATGAATCATCCTGATTTGGAAACGTGTAATTGGTTCTTCATTGAAGATAGGTCAAAATCCTGGAACTGCCTTCCAAACAGCACAAGAGGTACACCTTATCACATGTAATACACCAGTTCAAAACTACAGCTCACCACCATTCGGTGAGTACAAACTCACCAGGATGTTGCTAGCCACCCAGTGAAGGGTTAGAGTCACAGTAGGAGCAACATCACATCTTTCCTCCTCGGCACCATGGTGGGGGTGTTGGGCAAGGAAGGTGTTTAGACAATCTGCTGCCATTGGCCAAGAAGTAAGTGGGCTTTCAGGTTGCATCATTTACACACTGCCTGGTGCTGAATGTCCTTGAAGCCTCTTTAAGCCAGCTCCATTTTTTGTTTCAGACCTTTCCTGGGAATGGAAGGACCTACCTCCTGGCTCCTTTGTCCAGCTGGTAAGCTGGAGATGCACTTGGGGATGAGGCCACGACTTTGCACGGAGAGGAGCAGCTCGTCACAGAATTCCCTGAATCTGAACTAGGCTCCGCTTCACCTAGCTTTAGTTTGCCTGGAGAAAGTGTCCGGCTGTCTAACTCTGCGTGGTGGTCGAGGGTCTGCCCTTTCTCTTCCTCGGTTTGCGATCTGGATGAGGGAGCTTTGGTTGATGGGGGCGAAGCTGTGTCATTGCCTGAATCATAATCTTGATAGGCTCCATTCTGGCTGGATGCATTATCAGGTTTGCTGGATTCTTCCTTCACAACCTTGTGGCTAGAAGAACCTGACTTGTATATCTGCAAACAGAAACATTGTGCTGTTACGTGGCACAGTGTTGTTGGGACTGTCTTCTGCCTGTATGATGCACTCTCTACTGTTAAAGGCACCTAACCCCCAAACACAAAAGAAAACCTTTCCAACATGAAAACTCGTAGATTTAGACATCATGCATTTTTTTTTCGTTTTTTTTTTGTTTTAAAAAAAGCATGCGAACGATGTGATGATAAAAGAAGAATGACAGGAGAGAGAAAAAAGAAATAAGCATTTTTTTTCAAATTAAACAAAAGGAAACACAAGAAATGATAAGTAGGATGTGAAGGAAGTAAAATAAGATGTGCGTACAGGACTACATACTGCATTAAAAGGAGAAAACCAATAGGCCCCAGTAAAGCGTGGCATTAAAAAGGACAATGAACGAACATCACAAAATGAGATTTATGTATAAAATAAAGTCGCAAAACAAATAGACCATCACTTTAACTAAAAAAGCCCCTCTGAAAGGTACAGCTTTGTTGTGTTTCCTGCAGAAGAAATCTATTCTCTCCAGCGACCTATAATAAATCCCTAGTCTGCGGGTAGCATCGACTTACCAATCAAGAATTCCTCCTTAAGTAGGTAAGGTGTAAGAAAAAGGGAAGAGCGGGCAACATAAGTGCATCATTAGAGTCTCAAATGACAAGAAAAAAGACACAAAACCCTGTCCAATCCCTCCTTTTTAACTATTGATTCTTTTTGTTGCTTTCAATCTACTTCAATTGTTTTGGGAGTATTAGCTTTTTAAAAAAAATCTAAATTAGGTTTGTCAGCCATATTTCACAATTTTTAATTGTCTTGTTGGTAAAACCTTAACAATGACTTGCAGAGTTTTCAAGCAACAGATTTCAAAGGAACTCATTTGCTCTGGGAATGGTTCATTGGCCTCCATGTTCCCTCAACATGGTTTAAAGATTTGATTTAACAAATGTCTTTTGTTAGGTACATTTCAAATAAGCTCATGTAGAAATAGTAACAGGTTGACTCAGTTGGCTGAGCAACCCAGTTAACATTTGTGTGTGATTTTTGTAGCACTTAATTTTAGATTAAAACAGAAGTTAACAATCTACTCACTGATGTCAGAACCCAGGAGCGAAACAATATGTTGCCAGGTTCACTTCTGTCCTTATAAATTTAGGATCTACATGAACTCACATTCTATGCATCAAGAGGTGTTTTTAAAACTCAATGATTAACATATGTAGAATATATGCAAGCCACATGCCATTTTAGGAGCTGTAGTTCTATAGCAATGGCACTGTTTCTGTTTATAGATGCAACCAATGATTGCTTCCAACTCAACATGGAATGCAGGACACTAAGGCAAATTTAATTGAGTACTTTTGCTCCAGAATGGATTGGTAATCTGATAGGGTGTGACAACCAATCACGATACAATTCAATTTGTTAAGTTAACAAAAGTCCAAGATCAATACAACATCAAAGACTTATAAGACGTGAGTGAGCTAACTCTTTAATAGTATCTTTACACATTCACAGAAACTCTTCCACCGCGATAATCGTTTTACAGCAAATATAATTGTACACCTGTGGAAACGAGCTTGTTATCAATAAAAACCCTGAAAGGGCAAACTTAGGAGTTTTGAGAGAAGCCACAATGAGGAACAAAAATTCTAAGGTCATTTTAATGCAGATTATTTAATTTAAACTGTGAGTTAGGATGAGAGAATAAATGTTTCGACTACTTTAAGGGATGTGGAAAGATGAAATTCAATGATCACCAATAAAAGAACAACTGAGCTTATATTGGGGTGAGGGAAGGAATGACAGATGGGGCTCTGCAATCCTGAACAACTGTCAGGATAACAGGAGGCATGCGCGGTGGAGAACATGATTAAGTGAATGGTGTCAACATTCATTAAGAAGTCACTGAAGTTATATGCAGCAGCTAACGGGAATTTAAAAGCAATAATGGCTTATGATTTGGTAGGAATTATTTGATGATATAGCCCAATCAGCAGAGCCGTTGTCTGTAATTGATTTATGGTCTCAGAGGAATTTTGACAAAGTTTCTCATTATTAGGCACTTCAGTGTAATGGTTACATACTGGACCAGTAATTGAGATACGGCAAGGTCGGATTGCCGTATGGCAGCTTGGGCAGTGTCAATCTGGATTTTTGTAGTAACTGGAAATGAAAAGATGATTTTGATAATAAGTGTCCATGAAGCTGTTGGATTGTCATCAGAACAATGGTTAGTTCAGTGAATCCTTTTAAAGAAAAACACCTGCTGGTAGATGTGTGGTCCCAGTCAGGCATGAAATTAATTAAATGCCTCCCAAAGAGCCCAAGGATTACATTCTAAGTGCCTTAGGGCATTCTGACAACCAGGCAGGTTGAAATAAAGAAATCTCTACTAGCAGAGGTGGGAAAGGGAAAAGCTGGTTTTGATTATGGCCTGTGTCCATTGGTTGAAACTGTTATTATTAAAAATAGTCTGGTATTGGAGTAGATTAAATTTGAAACATATAAGTCTTTCAAAAGATTATTTTAAAAATGTCAATAAAAAGAAACACATCAACAATCCCAGGACATAAGGAATGCTGAATGAACTATTGTGAAGAGAGGATCATAGAAGTGAATTTATCTTGATTTGGATAAAAGAGAGTTGGAGATCTTTGCTAATGCATCAATAAGGTTGGCAAGAATGTTTCATTGGCAAGCATCAGGAATTTTCCAATAATGTGAATTGTGTGTAAATTTAATTCTTGGAATATGGACAGGCAAATAAAATAATATTGGGAGGGAGTAAATAGATTCTGTGCCAGCAGAAGAATTGTCTTAAGGGGATACATTTTTCTTAGAATGAACGTTAAACAGGTGAAGATTAAATTCAGGAAATATTTTTCAAACTAATCTTTTCATGCTGAGGACTGTACTGCCTCAGAGCTCGTATATCCAGGATCAACTGAGACATCTAAAAGTGAGGACAAATCATTGTCTATTTTTGTCAGAACCATTTTTGATAGAAATACTTGCAATCATGAAAGAATGGGACACAGTAGAAAGGAGCAGTCAATTTCTAGTAGTGGAGGGGACTAGAATGAAGGGCCATAGATACAGGGTTAAATAAAATAGATTGAGATCTGATAAACCACTCTACACAGAGATTAATATGGTTGTGGGTTGTTGTCATTTGTTGATGCAGAAAGTTAATTAACATTTAAGATTAGATTGGATATATGTGTAGTAGAGATGCAGTAAAGGTGATCTTAGAATGGGTAAAGGGTTAAGACTATTTTTGTGGAAGGAGAAAGTATGTTGGGCCTAGTGTGTTGGTGTGTTTTAATGTTGGTGTGTTTTGAATTCTCTGTACTTCTGTGTATATTGACCGGTGGTGAAGATATTAAGGGATGTGTAAAGAAGATGACAATTTGGAAAAGTATAGATCTCCCATGGCTAATGAAATAGAAGAGCAAATTGATTAGCTGCATGAAGTACTCCTGATACCAAGAGCCTCTTCCCTCTGACTAAATCAAATTAGCGAGTTAAGTCTCCACACAATCAATCCTAGATTTCCTAATACTATCACTATTTACTTGAGAGTTCAAGAAAAACAAGGGTTGTTAGCTGTTAAGGACAAGTATTTCTGTTGGTTAATGTGGGATTTTTGTTATAATGGGTAAGCGGCAGAATACAGGTAGAACAAACCATCCATGGTGCAGATGCTTTTGTTTTGTTATAATCTACAGTATTAATTATTTAATGATAAACTGGATATAAAGCCAGTATCTGTGAGCTTCTAGTGTTTCAGGACAGATCTACTGTAAAAATGATTTTTTCAGGTATCATGCTTTTTGATACAAATAAAGGTTATTAATAAACTACAACTCCTAAAAGTGTTTGCGCTATAGATGTGTAAATAAAAAAAAAATCAAACCTGGCTGACACAGAATATGATATGGCCTCGGGTTCTAGAAATGAAACATTTGAAATAAAAGAGGCAGGGATTCATATTATAATTTACATCAGCCAATCTCCCGCACATATTCATACTGCAATGTAATTCTTTTTGCTTTTAAACAACATTTTTAAAAATTACATTGTTTATTCCTGTTTGCCTTTAATGGTAAATTTAGTGACAATACCCACCTTTCCCTTATTCATTTCGAGTGCAGTATTAGAAAGAAAACGTAAACAAAATTTCTAGATTGGAGTGCAACATGAGGAAAGCACATTGACTGTTTAGTACTGTTCACTACATTTTATATGGCATGTTGTTTAAGCATAAATGACTTTTAGTTACAGGTAGCTACATTTTGTTAACACCAATACCAAACTCTGCGTGCTGATTGATGGAGGCA
>JARFYF010000046.1:11283671-11296147 GCA_030265395.1 Rhina ancylostomus
ATGATTTGACATTTGATTGATAATTCCGTTTTACCATTCTAAACAAAAAAAAACCTTTTTTCAGTGGTATGCCTCTGACATTGGCTTCATTAGTATTTTCTGGTAACTTCAACCAGGGCAGATGCTGAATGGAAAGTAGGGCTCAATCCCTCATTAAACGTTGGAAACACTCAGCAGGTCAGGCAGTGTCTTATCATTCCTACCTGTTGGTTTAAGGTGGTGTAGGGTCCAGCAAGGGGGCCACAGTCACTGTTTAGCCCAAAGCAGTACACATCCCAAGAAAATCAATGGGCAATGGCAGAAATTGGGCAAAATATATAAAAAAGTTGCTCAGACAGAAACTTACATGTAGGGACAGTGATGCAAAATGGAAATTGAGACTGGCTCAAAATGGAAATTTACTTCAAAGCGTAAAGACATTGAATTTCTGCTTTGGCCAGGTGCTTCAATCTAAGTGTAAACTACACTCAAAATGGGGCTAGTTTTTCTGCATCGGGTTTACAATTCAGGTTTCTGCTCAAACTTATTTCCATAATCACAAATGCAAACTCCTCCATGACCTGCATAATCAAAAAAATCATTTTAAAAGTAGATTGTGCTTTAAAATATTTCTTGATATAAATAACAGCCGTAACTGGTACAGTTCGATCAATACAGTTGAAAATAGGTATAACACAGTAAGTACAGAATCTTAATCAGTGCACCTCATCTACCACATGTGAGTGACCCAATTTTAAATCAGTTAAAATTAACTTAAAACAACTTTGCAGAATAAATTACTGGTTAGATTGGTGTTTACGTCACAGTTTTTAAATTATTAACGTTAATATATAATCTTTTGAAAAGTGCCGAATCATGTACTTGCATCTATAAATTCACCTTAGTTTTAAGAGCTCTTTGACACCTGCCACCCAAAATAGATGCAGTTAGTGCAGACTTGATTGAATTAATTTGATCTGGGCACTTGGCCAATGTTGTGAGCGAGGACAGCCTCAGGGCCAAAGCTTTTTTGAACTTGCTTCAAAGTTGGTTGAATTTTAATTTGCACTGGGCCTAACTTGGCCTGAAATTTATGACCTTTTATGCTGCTTTGTCTCATTTCAGGTGAACTGTGCTGCAAACTGTCATAGTCAAACTGCATGGAAACAGGCCCTTTGGCCAATCGAGTCTGCATTGACCATCAATCCCATGTTAACCCCATTTTACTCTCTTCACATTCCTTCCCAGATTTTACCACTCACCTGCACACTAAGGTAGTTTACAATACCTACCAACTTGGAAGGAAACAAGAACACCCGAAAGACTCCCACACAGTCATGAGGAGAACATGCAAACTCCAAACACCATGGAGCTGTGAGGCAGCAGCTCAACTAGCTATGCCTCCCCTAGTAATGCAACCTCAGGGAAGCATGTCCACAGTACACTATAGTTCAGTACACAGCGGTAACTGGTACAGTTTAATCAATACAGTTGAAAATAGGTTTAACACAGTAAGTACAGAATCTTAATCAGTGCACCTCATCTACCACATGAATGAAAGATTTTTCATTCAGGACAATTCGTTTGTTCCCATCATTTAATTATTTGAGTTCAACCCAGCAAATGTTAAACAGAAATGTGTAGGGGGTGGCACAGTAAAAGGGGTGGCATGGTAGTGTAGCGTTTAGTGCACTACAATTACAATGTCAGCGACCCGGGTTCAATCCCGGCCGCTGTCTGTAAGGAGTTTGTACATTATCCCCGTGACTGTGTGAGTTTCCTCTGGGTGTTCCAGTTTTCTCCCACATTCCAAAGACGTACAGGTTAGGAGCTGTGGGCATGCTATGTTGGTGCCGGAAATGTGGCGACACTTGTGGGCTGCTCCCATAACATGCTACGCAAAAGATGCATTTCACTGTGTGTTTTGATGTACATGTGACTAATAAAGAAATCTTATCTTAAAAAAAGAAGTTGCAGTAACACAGACATGAGAGGTTAGGGAATTACTGGGCCACACCGGTCCTTGGAATCAAAGACATTGTGGCAACCAACCATTTTGAGACTAACATCCAACGACAAGCTCATTAATGCCTGTTTAGATGTGTCAGGTATTCATTCTTTTTTACCTATTTTTTTTGTGCTTCTTGGAACTTTTCTTCTTCTTTTTTCTCACAGGGGCAGGACTGTAAGAAGGGGACCTGAAACACAACAGGAGAAATAACAGCATTAACACAGGGAATATATGATACAAGCTCTGTAGGACGGGTATGAAAGAAGACGAAAACTGCTTCATTGAGAATAATGCTCCCTTCCTTTGTACAAGAGTCTTCATTGTTGCATTAATTCATCTGTTGATGTGGGGGAGGTCAACCAAATTAAAGGCATTCCAAAATGTCTCAACAGTCATGCTACTAAATTTCAATGACAGATCAAGCTTTCTGCCAAAGATACAAATTAAGCACATTCCAAATTCTCCATTTCTTGTCACCTTATTAAATTCTGACTTTCAGCTGTCTTTAACCAACATGACTTGGAAAATTCGTACTTTAGCTGGATACATGACTCACAAAGCTCTTTTGCCTTGATAACAACAAAAGCCTGGGGTTAAGGAGGAACCTTCAGCAGAAGAATGTCACTCTCCAGTTGAAGGAGGAAATGTAAATGACTGGTCTGCCTCAATGATTTAGTGGCCACAACAAACATTGGAGGCCTTCTGTTTACGCATTTAGTAGTTGTTTTATGTATTTTACAGTTGCTACAATAATCACTGGCTCTCCAAATTGTTTATGTACTCTTCACCCAAATTTCAAAGCCAGAAACAAGTGTGTTTACTTCTGTTCCAATACACTCTCTGCCAAGATATTAAAGTCACTAACCTCTGCACTTCATCAGGCTTCCATTCTGTCTAAACTCCATGGACTTTGGATATTTACACCCAATCATATCTAAGCATCAGTCCTTGACTTTTACCTTTTCCAGTCCTTGTACCTTGGCTTATATCTTAACTTTGTTTCACCTTTAAAAATAAAATTTGCCGAAATCCATCAGAATTTCTTTTGTTTCACCCTATTGACACTCAAAGGTAAACCATTCCTGGACCACTGTCACTTCTAACTGGCTGCCGCAGGAGACAGAACTGCATTAGGTGTTTGCCAAGGGAATGGGGGAAGGATGACATTTGCTCAGTCCTTCCACATTCAAAATGTCTGGGCTCAAAGGTTAAATTTTCAACAATGGATGTTGTTCACCGAATACAGTCAACAGAATTGTAGGGTTAGTGGTTCTATCACAACTGGTGACTGGTGAATGTACTCTTCAAATATTCACAAGGAAATAAATCTCTTTCTACAGCTATGGGAATGTTTGAATCCCAGTTAAGAAGTCTCCAGCGTCCATTGGGCTGAATCACATGAAGAGTGAGGGAGAACACACTGGTCCAACTATCTGGGCTCATCCATTGAAGAGCACTTCCCATCTCACCCATCTCTGTTATTGATACAAGGTGAAATGAAGGGCAGTCAATTCAAGAGAAATCCTCAAAAATTCCTTTCTGAGTCCCTGAGGCAATCACAGTCCCAACAGACCAGGTTCCACATGTTGCCTCAAGACTATACGGACCAGAAACATGTTGTAAGCAGGTTAGGAGTCTAAAATCTAAAAATTAATATGAAAAGGGAGGAATTTTTACTTTAGGCATTAAAGAACCTTGATAGTGTGAGAGATAAAGTCATTTTAACCCTTGCACCATTTTGGTGCAGGGCTTGATGCTTGCATGTCCACCCAGAGATCATTAAGGGGATGATTAGTTGCCCACTAACTAATCACAGAGGCTGCAAGTGGCCACAACCCATTGCTCATATCCATCAGCTGACTGGGAGAAAATAAGTCAGGCAAAGGATTCTGACTGCTCCTTAAAGTTTTGCCAGCTTTTGTTGTTCACTGGAACTGTGAAGAGATACATTGAGAAATGTTTAGGACCCCTTGACAAGACTTCACCAACCCTTGGGTTTCTCTCCATCATTGGACACTTTGTGGAAGTCACTGGGACAAAGGTATTGTTTCGACACCATAGAGTCATGGAATCATAGAGAGGTACAGCACAAAAGTGGGCCCTTCAGCCTACCACGTCCATAATATCCTTTTTTCCCAGCTCCACTGAGCAGGATTCAACTAGGCCCCACCTTGGTTGCCAGGTGGAATGGGAGAAAAACTTGAGGCTTTCTGTACACTCCGTGATTTTATCAAACAATTCAAACAAATTTGTTCAGTAAAGTCTTAACTTCATGAATCTTTTATACTTGGTATACTTGGCCTGGATTTTGCTGATAAATGCAGTGGTCTTGAGGAGCCACTGACATTCACCCGTTTAAGTGCCAGGAAGTTTGCGATATTCAGAAACACTTAAAAGCCTCATAGCTCTCAGAGGTGGTAAAGTTACAGTGGGGTTTTGTCAGCTATCAATAACAGAGCTTTAGCATGGGGCTCCTTCAGCGTGCTGCTGGAGGCTATGCTGCTGGAACCTGGGATGCATTAAGCCAGCTGGCTAGGCCTCTGCATCCAGTGAGTCTGGTGTATGGTGACTGTAGGCAGTGATTGTGGGAAGCAAGCAAAGCCTGGTCCATTGTACAAGTCATTAAGTCCAAACTGTATCTGATGTGCTGGGTTTACACATTGACCCTGAAACTCCCTAGTTTAACTTGGCAGGATGAAAAAAACAAGATGCTGGAGGAACTCAAGAGGTCAGCCAGTATCCGTGGAGAAAAACTGTCAGTGTTTCGGATCAGGACCCTTCTTCAGGTCCTGACCTGAAAAGTTGACTGTGTTTCTCCACAGATGCTGCCTGACCTGCTGAGGTCCTCCAGTAGCTTGTTGTTTTTTCATCTAGATTCCAGCACCTTCAAGTCCTTTGTCTTTCTTAACTTGGCAGGAGGTTGGCATAACCCTAAGGAAAATGGTGCGAGTGGCCATTGTTGTGGTGTGCATGGTGAAGGCAGTATGTTATTCATAGGGAATAGACAGTGTTGTGTACAGGATATAGAAATTAAGATAAAAAGCACTGGCAGTATTTAAACCAGAAGGGGTAATACACAGGTTGATGCTCAGGGTACAGGCAGAGTAGCTTCAAAGCAGTGCACAGGGTGCCTCTCCTCAGTATATTCCATCCTGCTATGTGTAAGAGAATGGACAGAGACAGTATCAACTGTGCAGAGAATCCTGCCACTTACAGAGTTCGGTTAAAGAGCGTTGCCTGAAATAGAAACACTCACCGTCTTCGCTTGTGCTCAGATTTCTTCTTCTTTTTCTTCCTTTGTGATGGAAGGGGAGGAGAGTGAGCCGAATCACAAGATCTGCTGAAATTAAAAAAAGAAATCAGCAGGATATAAACCCACAGTTTACTGATACTCAAATAGTCACTCTGATTCCTGACCAGAATTAGAGATACAGACGTAAGTAGACGACACTGGAGATGAAGTACAGGGTTTCCTTTGGGGACAATGTAGAAAGTCTTTTAAGTGATTTTCACTTCAATGTTAAAAGGTTCAATTGCTAAGGCATTGTAAAATGTTTGAAAGAATGCAGCCTCAAATCAACCTCTGCTACACTGGGGGAAAGGTTTTCAGCTGACCAAAGTCAATGAGTGTGGTGTTTATCCACGCACCACCCTGGCTTGGCAGTATATCACTGTTCCTTCACTGGTGCAGGTACTAGTGTTGGTGCTCTTTCTCATGGAGGGAGGACCATCACCAAAAGGATTGTGGCAGCTCAAGAAGGCAGCTCACTATCATCTTCCCAATGGGCAATGTCATTCAATCCTGGGCTCACTGCCACAGCTCACATCCTGCAAAATGAATACAGCAGCTGCCATAAAACAAAGCACAGAGCTGGGAATGGTCACGGGTGCACCCCTTACCTGTTTAGATTTAGATGATAAGGAAAACATAACAAAGAAATGTTGACTGCCCAAGTTGTATGTTACCGGGACAACCCCAAGAATAAATTCTGACCATGGCTTCTAAAGCAAAACGTGTATAAAGAAAGCATTCCATCTTGAGAATAGGACCTTGGAAGGTGTCAAAAACTGTAGAACAGCAAATCAGCATCTTGTTACGTAATCAGGCTGACAACAAAATGAGCTGGAGGTGTGCCTGATTTTTCTTCTCCTGCCCCAAACCCAAATTAATTCTCCAATACTCATTTTAAAGACAAATCCTTGGAGGTCAGGCATGGAGAAAATGAATGAAAAATGGTCTAGTTAGAAGCTGAAGGCCTCCCTGCAGGAGAGGTTTCCATATATTTATAAGGCTCACTTGAAGCACTGATTTGTGTGGCCTGTGGAAGAGGTCATTTAATTAACATAGAATCAGAGCCTGCCAGATACCTCCTCAAGTGCAGTGTGCACTGTGCAGGGTGTAGTGTGCAGCAGAATCAGAGTAAACAATTCCTCATGCCTGCAATGTGTGTCCTTGCATCACTTTACAATCAGTTTGACTGGATTTCTACTTCCTGAAGTACTGTATCTGTGACACTTTGCTCTGTACTGTTATTGTTTTTACCTGTACTACATCAATGCACTCTGTACTAACTCAATGCACAATGTGCTAACCCAATGTAACTGCACTGTGTAATGAATTAATCTGTACGAACTGTATGCAAGACAAGTTTTTCATTGTACCTTGGTACAAGTGACAATAATAAGCCAATACCAATACTAATAAGGATGGGAGGAAAATTTTTCTTTGGTTGCCAAGACTAATCACACGAGCAAGGATTGGTCATCAGATGTACTCACAACAGGACATTTGGTTCTGTTTAACTCTATGGAGATTGACCTGTAGTGGTCAGCCTGTTTGAGGCTGATAATCTCAAATGTGTTTAGTGATAGGGCCAGAGACAGATTTCCCTCATTATATGTGCGAGAAATTTGTGGACATGCTGCTCATCTTTTTCAATGCACAAATACAAATATCGATTCTGGATCAGAACACATTAACATTGGTACAAAACCAGGAAATGACACTTAGCAGGTCAGGCAGCATCTGTGGAAAAAAAAGTGTTAACCTTTCACATCGATTATCCTTTATCAAAACTAGCAAAGTTAGTTAGTTTTAAGACTATATTCCAGTTCTGATGGACAGTCTTTGACCTGAACCATTAACTCTGTTTCTCTCTCCACTGATGTTGGTGACCTGCTGAGGATTTTCAACATTTTCTGTTTTTGTTTCAGATTTCCAGCATCTGCAGGCTTTCTGATTTTCTTGTAACATTGGCATCGGTGTCCAGGTTAAGTTGCACGACTTCGGAGGTATGATTGGGTCTTTCCAGCTATGAACCACTTTTGTATGGATGAGCTGAGTTCCTTCAGTGGATCCCTCAAGGATAACAACATCATCCCCCTGCTCAGCAAACATGTAAAGCATGCTGAGAAATTAGTCCGTATGGTGTTATTGGGCATCCTCTGCCCAGCCAGGTTTTAACACCTTACTTATTTAGGCAGTCCCTCAGTCTGATGTACTTCCATGCTTCTTCTGTTGTTGCTAAGGTGACGGACTAGGTCATTGTAAGACCCTCCCACAGATGGGGGAGAAGATACTTGATGAATGGTGTGGGTTGGTTGGATGTGGTACATTCCTTTTGCAGTTTACACTGAACTTCTGTGTGCTATCAATGCAAGGACCCGAAGGTTTTAATGGTATTCTGAAGGCTCCTTTTGAACTTTGAGCAGTGATGGGTTTGGGGTTCTAACAAGTCCATAGAACCATAGAACCATAGAACAATACAGCACAATACAGGCCCTTTGGCCCACCATGTTGTGCTGCCTTTCAAAAACCACACCTAAGACTATCTAACCCCTTCCTCCCACATATCCCTCTATTTTAAATTCCTCCATATGCCTATCCAACAATCTCTTGAACTTGATCAACGTATCAGCCTCCCCCACCACCCCAGGCAGCGCATTCCATGCCCCAACCACTCTCTGGGTGAAAAACCTCCCTCTGACATCTCCCTTGAACCTTCCACCTGTTATTTTAAAGCCATGTCTTCTCGTTTTGAGCATTTGTGCATTATGGTGTCTTTTCAAAGGAGATTGCAAGGTGGAAAAATAGCATATACTGGAAGCAAGATGAATTCAAGTGTCAATGCCATGTTCACATAGAATGACACAGAATTCACACAGATCAGGCTCCTGTGCCTCCTCCCTGAGAAGAAGGGATGTCCCAGATCTGATAGATGCCACCTTCTTGAGGCACCACTTCTTGAAGATGTCCTCGATGGTGGGAAGGGTTGTGCCCATGGTGGAGCTGGCTGAGTCTATAACCCTCTGCTTCCTCTTGTGATCCTGTGCATTAGAGGCTCCATATCAGGCTATGATACAACTATTCAGGATAGTCACCACCATACATAGAAATTTGTAAGTCTTTGGTGATATACTTGAGTTGATAGAGGTATACAAGATGACAAGAGGCATAGATCGAGTGGACAGTCAGAGTTTTCCCCAGTGCTACAATGGCTAACACGAGGGGACATAATTTTAAGGTGATTGGAGGAAGATATAATGGGGATGTCAGGGGTAAGTTTTTTCTTTACACAGAATGGTAGGTGCTTGGAATGCACTGCCAGCAGGGGTTGATAGCAGATACATTAAGGACATTTAAAAGACTCTTGGATACATGAATGATGGAGAAATGGGGGCAATGTAGGAGGGAAGGGTTAGATAGATGTTAGAGCAGAATAAAATGTTGGCACAACATTGTGGGCTGAAGGGCCTCTAATGTTATGTTCTATGGATCCAAAACTGGCTGGCTGATATGAGGCAGAGGATAGTGATGGATGGGTATTTATTCTTTTGAGGAGTCTGTAACAAGTGGTGTACAACATGGATCAATATGTTTAAAATATGGATGGTATGATTGGTATCAAGGCAGACAACACAAAAATTGGTGCAATCATAGTTAGCAAAGAAGGTTAACCCAGGATACAGGAGCACATAAATCAACTGGAAAGTTGAGGGGAGTGGTGACAAATGTAACTTAATCCAGACATGTGTGAGGTAATGTATTTTGGGAAGTTAAATTCTGGTCAGAGGTATAGAGTAAATGGTAGGGACTTTAAGAGCATTGATGTACTGAAAATCCTTGGGGTGCAAGTCTCTAGCTCCCTGAAATTGGTGATACAAGTGGATGGGACAGTGAAAAGGTATTTGGTGTATTTGTTTTCATAGGTCGAGGCATTGAACATAAGAGTTGGGGACATTACATTGCAGCTATACAAAACATTGGCTGGACCATATTTGGAGCACTGTGTGCAGTTCTGGTTGCCACACTGCAGGATGAATGTGGTAGCAATAGAGAGAGTGCAGAAGAGATTCACCAGGATGTTGCCTGGAATGGAGAAAATGGATTGGCAGGGTTTATCATCACTGGAGCATAGAAAGCTGAGAAGTGACCTCTTAGAGGTCCATAAAATTGAGTGGTATAGATCATCAGAATCTTTTATCCCAAGTCTCCCCAAGGGGAGTCTAGAATTGAAGGGCACAGGTTTTAAGTAAGAGGGAAGAAATTTAAAGGACCTCAGGAATGTTTATCGCAAGAAGGTGGCAAATATTTGGAATGAGCTGCCAAAGGAGGTGGAGGAGGCAGATACCATTACAATGTTTCCAGTGCAGTTGGCTAGCTACTTGGATGGAGACATCATAGAGGGATGTGGGCTAATGGGATTAGCATAGATTCCTATCACAGTCAATATGGGCAAAGCTTAGGGCCCGTTTCCATGTTATATGATTGTACGATTCTATGTTCGGCTTATTTGCTTTCATCACTTTGTTTTCACTTGTCTAACTGTTTTCAGAACTGATTTTAGCAATGGGACTCTTGTCATTCAGAAAGTCACAGATTCAATCTCCAGTTAAAAAATAAACTGCCAGAAGAACCAGCAGGTCGAGCAGTGTCTGTAGAGGCAAAGGGAGGGTTGACGTTTCAGGTCAAGTGCTTGACCCACTCTGTCCCGCCAGGAGTTTATCTTTTGCTCCAGATTTCTGCATCTTCAGGCTCAACCTCTAGTCTCAATTCTATACTTCAGTCAGACTAACACACCAGGCTAATGCTTGGTGAGTGCTAGATTGTGGGAGGTGTTGTCTTTCATGTGAAATTTCTGGGTGGATGAAAATTATTGTATGGCAATATTCAAGGGAGAGCAGGAGAATTCTCCTGATTATCTGGTCAATAATTGTTTTCCAACCCACATATCTAAAACATTATCTAACCACTGATATCATTGATTGTGTGGAATCGTTATTTGGTTAAAAAATAGCTGCTATCTTTTCCTAATAATGATTGGCTCTGTAGTTTAAAAATACTTAATTGGCCATGAGGCGTTTTTAGATCTGCTGGGATAATGAATATAAATAACTAACTTTTTTCCAACAAATTTTAACATTTCTCTCTTTCTTGCAGTGGAAAGATGGTTAAAGCATTTCAAAGTGTCATTGCCTCAAGATTGTATCATGCAGTACCTGTTATTTAAATAATAAATCATACACAAAACATGTAAATGCTGAGTGAGACTACAGGAGTGATCATTTTTTTCTAGGAAATTGAAAGGATGTTAGTGTCAGTTTAAACCAATAAAAATTAGTAAAACAAATTTTCCAAAGATGTATCTTTCTCATATCAAAATCTATCTGAAGACATTGTTTAAGCATTGACAGAAGATGTACAATAAAGGGAATTTTGAGGGCACTCAGCCATAATTGCATGAATATTCCAGGAAAGCTAATGCAACAAATGATCAGTCATGAGACTGTACTTAGTACATGCTTTAGATTTAATTTATGGTGCAAGTTTGTGCTCGAAAGAGATGTCAATGCAGTAAAAAATGCAACTCTCAATAGAATTTTGTCAATAGCATTATGGCAGCATCAAAACAATTTGCTGACTCTGTATGCTCTTGCTTACAAGTTTATTAAGACCACAATTGAAGCAGTATTTTCTTGATTAATATGGTACTTGATCAATACAAAGACAGACAGGGTTTACAGCCTAGTTTAGCTATTGCATTTACGAAGAACTTTGAAACTCCTCCACCACTATTTCTAATAATTCTTTACTAACCCTCAGTATCTTTGCTCCAGTATCTACTATAAAGTTCTTTTCTATGTTTTGATTTCTCCATGGGGGCATGTTTGATTTTGAGTGATAATATTAAATGGATACCAGTGATTTGATAGCTCATGTTAAAACTCTCCTGATTTTTGATTTTACTGAAATCAATGAAAATTCATGAAAATTATCTATCAACTATTAAAAATTCACTTGAATTTATCTCATTTGAATGTTATATTTTCCTGTTGAGGAAATCCTGAGTCATCTTTCTACTGCATTGCTATTAGGTTCCCGAATAAACTTCAACATTATTATCCTCCAGAAGCTTTTCAGACAATTTCAGAAGACAGGAGTTAGTTCAGAACATGCACAAAAAAACCCCACTCAGCATAAATATTTCCATGGAAGCTGTCTAACCTTATCATTGTAACTTTTCAATGAACTTTACCCACACAGCAGAAGCAGATATTGAAATAAATTTTGCAAGATTTGCTCTTGATTGCAGATTAATTACTTCATTCTTTATTTCGTCTTGAATTTATCTTTTTAAATGTTTCCACATCGTATTTTCCTCCTTAGTTCAGAGATGTAATACTACTTGGTTTATTTAAGGGAAAGCATAGCTGGCAACATCTTGGATCTTCCTATTTTCATTATAAACAAATGATTTATTGACAAAGCTCCATTGCAATTCCATACTTATTCCCAACAATTATGCAGACACATTTAAAAGCATTTAAAGTAAACTTGTGGCATATGTGGTACACTGCCTGACCAGAGACGCGTGTGTACAAAATTGCCCAAAGTTTGATGTATCTGCAGACTTTGGGATTAGCAATTGCTCAAAGAAAGCATTTTGTACAGAGACAGCACATGTGATGATTTTGAAGGAGAAGTATCTGTTCACTATTCAGTGCACAGGCTATAACAATCCTCTGGAAAATTATGTGATATCTGAGCTTCTAAAAAAAATACAATATATTTGAGCATATTTTAAATTTTAGCCCAACATACGGTACTATTAATGGGGTCTGAAATCATTACCTTGCTGATAATAAGTGAGGGGTACACTTTTTTTAGTGAGAGCATAGTTGAGAATTGTTTCTCTGAGGTATTTGCATGCTTGCCTATGAACACATTATGAGCGCTGCACTTAATAACTTGATACATTAAGAACAAGAAAAACAAAATAACCAAAGATCTCCAGATTCTCTGATATTTAAGTAAAATCACTTTATAGCCAAAGGATGCCTTGTCAAGTAACATATGTGGCATGTGTTATGGACTAGGACTATTAGTGACTGTCCCTTTTAGATAGTGAGTGTGTGTGTGTGTGTGGCATGCTTACGTCAACAGAAGATAAAGAACGTCATGACATTGTTGTTGAAACAACCAGTC
>JARFYF010000046.1:11463995-11476329 GCA_030265395.1 Rhina ancylostomus
GCTATAGGCTGACTGCTGGAAGACGGGATCAATCTGGGTAACTCTATTGTAAGCACCATGAGTAGAATGAACTGAATGTTCTTCAGTGCCATAAATTATCTGTGTCTCAAGGAACAGCTTGAAGTGTTTGATTTTGTAGCTGTTGATATTTTTGATATGCTTAGCATTTCCAAAAGCAAGAGAGGAATGTCTTGCATTGCAAAAGGTGAGCATTGGATTTGAAGAAGTGGACTTATTACCATGAGTACAATGACACACAAAGGAAGAAAGTACACACATGTAAGGGAAGATTTTCAATCCTCAAGAAATGTCCATCATTTCTGAATTAACTGTGACTACTATCAGATGATAATTTGTAAGGTGGCTGATGGATCGGCACGCAGAGATCGATATCAAAAGTGCATGCAATTATATTTCAGGAGCGGTTTCTATTAGAGATATGTAACAAGTCCATTTTCATAAGCTGAATAAAACGCAGTGCACTATTCACTTGTATGTCAGCCATAATTTTTAATCTAATTAAAGTATTCACTGCAAATATGATTTAGCCACCCTTTAATCAGCTAAGTGTCTAAAAAGTAAAAAAGATTACACGTATACAAAGCTCATAAAATGACAGATTTGATCTTTTGGCACATTCCTTTAAGCACATACTCTTTCTGATGTCACTGCTTCTCTCTCCAATACAAGTGTAGCTCTACCTAAGCCCAACTTGCTAAGGTTATCTTGCGTTGATATGAGGTTATAAAGTGTAATGAAAGCCCCAAGGGAGGATGTTGACTGAGTATAAATGGACAAGGAGCTGGTATAGGCCATTAGAACTAACAATAGGAACAGCACCTTGAGCAGAAGTTAAATGAGAAATACCTCAGAATAATGCATTCCTGCTTGTAATATCTGACTCTTTCTTAAAGAAGGCCTCAACTTAAAGCAGAGATGATGGTAATGATCCTTCACTTACAACAAAACCCGATTTCGTTAAAAACTAAATGGCTTGTTGCGAACTAGAGAAAAAGGAAAAAGCTAGACTATAACTCAGTTGCAGTTTGAAAGCAAAGATAAATGGCTTTTTTCCATATTAACCCACGAGATGAATTCAATGTCATTAAGCCCAAAGAATGACCAAGATGAATAAAGTTATTTGAAAGAGTTCAAATTGCTTCAGGCTCAGATAAGACAGATGGACCAAATCTGACGAACACACTTTTTGTACCTGATGGACAAGGAATATGAGGAAATTCTGTGTTCTATTCAGAAGCGTTTCCACCTGAATGATCAGACAGCAGTGACAGGTAGGATAACTTTCTGTGCACTTTTTGGGACACAGAGACACAATTTTTGAAAGAACTGAATTCTAAATTACAGAGAGAACAATAAACAATGAATAAAATGCAACAAGAAATATACATCATACGACAGCTCAAACATACCTTATTAAAATATCCTGTTGTGCAAAATCTACCAAAATAATTGCCAATCAGAAGACAAAATTCCCTACCATTTTACAGGTCTGATCATGTGAAGTCAAATGCTTTTCTATATCAGCCCTTGTGTGATCAATTCGTTCCACTAAAAATGGCACAAAGATTAATGAGGAAGATTGAAAAGCAAAAAATCTAAAATAAAAATCAGAGAATGCTGGAAATAGCAGATGAGATCAGACAGTGTCTATGAAGAGGGAAACTGTTAATATTTTAGGTCAATAAACTTTCATGGAATGAAAGTTTCTGATGACAGGTCATTGACTTGAAATGTTGACCCTGTATCTCTCTCCAAAGATTCTGCCAGACTTGCTGAGAACTTCCAACATCCAACATTGTTACAAGGGAGATATTTGGTGTGCAGGAAATGTAGTTATTGTGTGCATTTTAACAGTTACAGTCCTAAAACCAGTCAAGTTAGAATTAATATGAATTATTTTGGTTTACGTCAGAATATACTAGAAAAAGTAGTAGAGGCCCTCAGTTCATTTTAATCAGCCGGAATAAAGAATGTTTTCTTTTTACAATAATCAACAATTCCAGATCTTGAAGAGATCACTGCCATAAACTCTGCACTATTTTAAGCCATTGTATACAATTTGGCCTACAATGTCTAAAGGGAGTCTAGTGGTGGAGCCCAGTCACGCTGGGATTTGTTTGCATCAGTCTGGGGAAATCGGTCTCTCCAGACACTGGAGGTCCATTTATTTAAAATTTAAAATCAGAGGTCCATTTATTTAAAAGGGCTTTCTTAGCCAATTGAATGGGTGGAGTATTTGAGTTTAATGGCTTTAATGATAGTGTTTTAAGGAACTTTAGTATTATTATTATGTTATTATTAAGTAGTTATAGAAAAACACAATCATTTGAAAAATCTCTGAATGTCACAGGTATTTAAATGTTATTAAATTCTTGACAGCTTTGACATGGGATAAAATTGTGATTCCAGTTTTACTTTCTGACAAAAACTGACAGGGTAGTGCATTAATTTTACATCACCTAAGTCAGGGTCATCACTGAAACGTCACTGTGCCTCACTGGATGCCTCTAGGAACCAGAGGCCTAGCAAGGTTCCAGCTAAGCAACCATAACAGATAAGTAAAGGTATGAAGGAAGTGCACACAATGAATCCAGCTGGTGAGCTAGATCCTGTAAGATTTGGTCCCTTAGATTTATCCATTCCAATTTCTATCTATTAGGGAATCTCTTCAGGCCCAGAATATTTCTGGGAGCCTTTCCAGCGCTTTGTGATATTACTATCTGAAGAAGATCTGAAGAGAACATTTTGAACATTATGGTTATCTCCTAGCATCCTCTGAAATGAAGCATAAAAGGAAAGAATTGTGAACCTCAGGTATATGCAGATAATATCAATCCCACTCAAAAACTCACTTCAAGAACCTTTTAGTCTTGGAAAGGAGAAAGGTTTTCTGCTTCCAATGAAAAGTAAAACAGTAGTGTGAGTTTATCCCAAACTAATAAAAAATTAAGCCACGGATGAATATTGAAAGCTAAATATTTGGAGTACTTCCTGAGCAGACTGAAAATGCAGAAATAAAGTAGTGTCCGTCAGAAGTAAATAAAAAGATTATTCATCTCAATCACGTTCAGGCTGAAAGAGACCCTGTAAAAACAAAGGCTAGAGTAGAATGTTCAAAATATAGTATGGAAACAAAATTGGGAAAATAAAGAAAGAAGCTGATTGCTACTTCATATATTAAAGAATACCTTACTGTAATATCTTTCTATGTTATGGATGAATGACCTCCAAGAGTATTTCTTTTTGTCTCTTCAGGCTCTTTCATATAATTTCTCACTGACAATGAAGAGCTGTGGTACCAAAGTTTCCAAGATGAGATTAATTTATATTTGTGGACATAATTATTCACAAAGCATTCCATTGGGCTTCAGGAACATGATTTCCAAAGCTAAGATCTGTAAGCCAAACTTCAAATACAGAGTTGATAGGAAGATGATGCTGGAAGGTAGAAGAGATTTCAAAGGCATGGCAGGGCAACTGTGGGAGAATAGAATTTGAAAAGAAATTCAAGGCAGACACTGGCCTGATGATCTCGACATCAATGTGCTCTGAGAGATTGGACAAAGTATTTTCAGGGCATGAAGATACAAAAATGAGCTTGGAATATACATTGTGGTGGGGTTTCTTGCAAACAGGTTTATCATTCAGACAAGAGATTTCATTAAGAAATAATTCAGACTTTTCTGGTAGGACATGAAGTCCTGTTTAAAATAAACAAGGGAATATAACTCCTGCCTGCAGGTAGATTTTCACAATATAAAGAAGTAATTCCTATTGTCAACACAACATCACATCAGTGCCAAAGGGCACATTTGCCTCCAGTGGAAGACCAGGTTTCAAGTAAAAACATAATTCTCCACAGAAGAATTGATATTCAGTTGATATAAGTTCTTAACTGAATAACTAAACCTTAAAGCCAACAAATTGATTGGGGAAAAATGCAATGATGATGATGATGATGATGATGACAATAACAGATAAAAGTAGGAAATCAAACTCTGCATAATTAGCTCTCTTAATATATTGTGCTCTGCCAATTAGCCAACATATATGCTAAACAGGTTCAAAGCAGATTTCAAGCTTGGCAATAATTTCAAGTCTATGAAAATCCACCGTCAGCTACTGTGGACCTGGTGCTGGCTGATTTTGTGCAGATTTTCACCTCCTCCATTTTACTACTGGCACAACGGTAATATCACAGAGATAGCAACCATTGGTTTGATTGTTATATTGTCAGCTGGTTGGGACAGGGAAAGGCAACAAGTTCCAGCCTTTCAGATCTGATGACAGAAGATCACAACTTGTGTGGGCCTTGGTATTGAAATCATGGAAACAAATCTCAGTGCTGCAATTTAGGATTATGACAGAGGACGCTTATTAGAGCTACCCCTGCATGCACTGCACATCAAGAAAGCTCAGCATTGATCATTCATCCAAGATATTTTGTTGAACGAACCCTAGCATCTAACTTCAAGGTATCTGACAAAGAAATCAACATTGTTTATCTCTTTCAGTCATTAAATAACTCATTGGCACAATCTCTTTTCTGTTTTATTAGTAAAGCTAAATCTCAATGGGAAGGTCTCAGCTGTGGTTGCTGCCAGTGTTCTAAGTTGTTCCTAGGTACTGTTACCATGGTACTGTTCCTTTCAAGACAAGTTATCAAGCACTGTATAAGGTAAGGAAGATATTAGCATACAGAGGAGGCTGCAATAGTGTGATAGATGGCACAATGAGGTTATTGGGTCACTGGTTCTATCTGATATTAAGAATGAATAATTTCAGTTTAGTATTTAATAAAGAGGGGAAGTGCAAAAGGTAGTATTTATTGAACAGAAACATTGCTCTGAGAGGAGGGGTAAGCTGGCATATATTAAAATTCTATTTCAATGTATGTAAAGGTTATTTGCAATAACAAAGATTTATCAAAAATCCCTTTTCTTCCATCAGAATAACTGATTGTAATTTTGGACTGTTATTGGCTAACCTTGCAACTCCCTCTCTAAGCGGTATTGCAATAAAGTGTTCCCTCTCCTAGACCCATGATGAATACTTCAGTGTTGTTCCTGTGAAGTTATGGATAATAATTTTGATCCCATTATCATCCCTTGCAGAATTCCAAAGTGATCTCTCAATCTGCTTGAGAGAGCATGGGGCTCCTTTGTTTTGGTTGGCAGTGTGACCAGGATTATTGGTCTGAGGGTCACTTCTGATACATTGGTGATATGAATGAAGCATTAGCAGTTCCTTGTATAGAACTACCATCCATTTGTTTGAACAATTTACAATTTAGGTACTGAGGATTGTGATATTTTTACAGTCAGTACTCAAAATTTAATTTAGCTTTGCTCAGATATGGTTACCACCTCAATCTTTATATGTACTTATGCACGACATTCACTGATCCCACACTGATTCTCTGAGCTATGTTCACTTTCATTGCAGCAATTATTCTCTCCTTTATTCTAAACCAAGCACAATTAAATGATTGAATATAATAAAAAAAAACTGGAGATCTGGAAATCTGAGATAAAAGCAGAAAAGACTGGAAACCCTCAGCTGGTCAGGCAGCATCTGTGGAAAGAGAAACAGAGTTAATGCTTCAAGTCTGAGACCCTTCATCAGAACAGGGAAAGAGAAAATAAGTTTGTTCCAGTTGCATTGGAGAAGGTAGGAGAACAATGGGTAGAACAAAGATAATGTCACTGATAGAGTAAGACCAAATGAGTAAAGTCAGCAGTTAGAGGCAGATCATGCTTTTCTTTTTGTCTGTCTTGAGTTGCCAATAGCAGGGCTGTGGGAATTGCCAGCAGGCTAAGCTATAGGAGTAGAAAGGGAAAACTGAGTCAAAATCACAGACGAATGACAGGCAGAAGTGGCCAGATACAGGCAGAAAGAGTGAATGAATTGCCTACAGTTGGAGAACTTGCTATCAGGTCTGGAATGCTGCAACTTGTCCATACAGAAGATGAGATGTTGTCCCTCAAGCTTGCATGGGCCACAGACAGATAGGTCAGACTGGGATTGGCATGGGGAATTAAACTGGCAGACAACCACATGCTCAGAGTCACTCCTGCAGACTGAACATGGATGCTCCAGTGTGGAGGAGACCACATTGTGAACACCAGTGCTCTACAGTAAATTGAAAGAAGGGCAAGTGAATCGCTGCTTCACCTGGAATGACTATTGGGGTCCATGGATGGTGGGAATGAAAGAGGTGAAAGGACAGTTGCATCTCTTTTGGCTACATGGAAATGTGCCATAAAACAGGAGTGGTTGTTGGGGACGGAAGAGCAGACCAGGGATATGTGAAGGGAGAGATCCCCTTGGAATGCTGATAGAAAAGCAGAGAGGAGGATGTGCTTGTTGGTGGAACCTTGTTGAAGCTGATGGAAATTGCAAGGATGATCTGTTGAATGTGGAGTCTGGTGGGGTGAAAAGTGAGGACCAGGGTAATTCTATTCTCACTCTCTGTGGAAAAGGGGATGGATGGCTGCAGAGATGTAGGAAATAGATAAGGTTCAGTCAAGGGCTCTGTCCACTGTGTTAGAGAAGCCACTCTTCAGGATTAGGAACAAGGAAGACATTTCTGAGGAAGTCATGCAGAAAGTCTCATCTTTGAAACACTGAACAGATTCCAATCATGCCAGATTGGACCATGCCAATGATTACATGGCACAGTGTGAAATCTGGCCATTAGTCATGGAAAATCCCTTCATCCCACCACCATTAGCTATGCTTTTTGAAGAGCCTCTCAGTTACCTCTGCTTCTGGGGGTATCCGCTGCTGTGGTGTTGTTTTACAGGTATTAAATCTATGAGGAGAAAACTTTATTTCTGAAGCCTATCCTTTACTATTTGTGCATGTTTTAGAGATGCATGTCACTGAGAGTTGCTTATGACAGAGAGAATAAGCAGAGGGCCCAACCATTTGGGCTACATGTTCCAGGAGAGAGGAGGGTAAGGACCCTAATGAAGACCCCTATCCACAGTGGGTATTCCACCAGTGTTTCTAACTGAGGAGGAGGTCGCAAGCAGTGATCCAGTAAGGAGGTGATCAGAGAAGCCCAACAAATCCAAGAGATGCAGCTGCAGTAAAGAGCAGGGCCAAGACTACCTTGCCCATTGAAGTAAAGGCATTGACTTTCTTTGCCACGTGATCTTTCCAGGTTGCATCACTAATATTTCCAATGCAAAATAATTTGCAATGCACTGATCATTCTGGATGGTCACACCAGCCTGCTAACCAGGCACTGGGTTCACTTCTTCTTTTGAAGGGAGGAGATGGTAACAAGTATAAGGAGCTTCATGAACATTGCAATGTCTTCCGGCGATTTAGGTTGCCTTGAGGACACCCCACACATCTCCAGTTACCCAAGGACTGCACACCCATGTCCAGCCTGTCTGGGACAACAGTCAGAGGTTTTTGACGGTCAACTCCAAACACGAGGGGTGCAGTCATGACAGCTTCACCCTCAGGTCATCTGTGCTTGTGGCTTGGTGACAAAAGTTACCAGCCAATGACACCCATGCATCACCCTAAGACTGCAGCTGGGCAGTGATCTCATGAGAGCCACATTATCATGGAAAGTGATGAAAGGCAATACTGTCAGTGCATGAACAACACTGCCAGCTCACTGTTGCCCATTTTGTGGAACTGACAAAATTGGATTTCACTGCCTGCAATACATGGAAAAATGATTGGGTGCTCTGCAAAGGATGAGACTGAGCAGATCATATATCACCTTCTCATGACTATGTTATATTGTTGTTCTCCAGACTTGAAAATGCCAGAGAAATGGATGTACCAAGATTTTCTTTCAACTGTTCCTAGTGTCACTTGAGTTAGAGCTAATGGGGATACTACAGCTGCAGTTCATTGGCCCATTGATCTGGTTACTACCAACTAGGGATCTCAGAATTCCTCTTTTAATGAAACATGGGAGAATGCCAGTTTTATTTTTCATCCTAATTAAACCTTCTAACAAAAGAACAGACCTTTGTGATGTGCAGAGTTTATTGAAATCCAATTCTATTTGCCGT
The DNA here is from genome assembly GCA_030265395.1 of Rhina ancylostomus. Lineage (NCBI taxonomy): Eukaryota > Metazoa > Chordata > Chondrichthyes > Rhinopristiformes > Rhinidae > Rhina > Rhina ancylostomus. The sequence goes on from JARFYF010000046.1 coordinate 11,472,059, forward strand.
TTATTGCCCACACTGTCCCATTTTAGTTTAAAGAGGGTTTTCACCCGTGTAAATGTGATAACCTTGTCAACTTGGAATGAAAAAGCCTGAATTCAATAGATAGAAAATGCTACTGTTGATGTTCCCACACAGATGCTTAATGCATTCTTATTGGATTTCCCTTGGCTGTTTTAACAGAAGCTTTAATGCAAATGGAGTAATGCTTCCATTGAAATAGCAGCAAAAATAATTTGATATGTATATTAAGCATCTGTGCAATAACTTTGCAAACAGTAATTTCTATCCCATTACCCTTTAAATACAAGATCCCTATTTCCATTGGTGAGATGTAAAAGATCTAATTTACCAGGTTGCCATTAAACATATCAAAAGGTGTACACAATGCCTTTAAGAGGAGGCTTTAAAAGTACATCAGAGAGAAAGGAATGGAAGCATGTACAGAAAGAATTAGATGAATAAGGGAGGGAGGAGACACACGAGAAGCATAAAACAGTCCTGTACAGATGAGTCAATGGCTTGCTTCTGTCCTGCAGATTCCATATAATTCCTCATAAACTTCCATCCTAAAAGACTTTTCTGAACAAAATTGTTATCCATATCAGCTTTGGTCTGCCAGAAACAATGGCCATTTAGAGGAGCAGGAAACAGAAAAGAAGGAGGCAAAATGTGAATCATCGATTAATTTTTGAACACAAGTGTTTGGATCCCCAAACATTTGCCCTCAATGATTAAAGAAGAAAGCTAAAAAAACCCTACTCAGTTTTTCAGATTAGCCACAAAACTGCTTTGGTCCTCTGAATATTTAAGCATTCATCTACTCAGTGCATAAGAATCCAGAGAGACCAGAGATAAGCCCAAATTGATTTGCTGCCTGGATCTTTTTATTTTATATATCCATACTAGATAGAATGACAAAGCAGTAAAGTGTGATAATAGTCGGCATGTTACAGATTATAGTAGAAACTCATTGAAAGATCAGTAATTGAGCAAACCTTTCTTCAAATTGTTGTCTATCTTCTTGTCATACAGTACAGATGGATGGGGGTTATTGTGGTTATAATAAACTACTGTGGACTTTACTTCAGATTCTCCCAAGTTTATTTTTATTGGCCAGACCAGGAACAGATACTTAGGGTGGGCAAGAAACTGGACAAATAATTTCCACTGTATTTATGATTATCATGATTTCCAAATCCTTCAGCTGGGCTCAGCTGTCAAACACAACGGAAGCGTGCTCAGACTAATCACAATGCATTAATCGCTTGAGGTTTCTCTTTGTACATGCTGACCATGCATCATTCCTAAAAAAGAACCACGCAGCATCATTTGGATTTTATTTGTTCTTCAATGTGACTGCTGCCTGCTTTTCTCAGTTATTAGTTTCCATTGAGTAGATGGTGATAAGCCTTTTTCTGACTTAGTTAAGAAGTTGGAAGGAAATCTTTTCAAATGTTTGCGTATTATCCATAAAAGATTGCAGCTTCTTCTGTTGATTTATGGCCTCAGCCACATGGAAGACTATTGAGCCTTTCCCTCCTATAGCTCTTAAATGTTCTTGAGAAAAATGTGTGGTCAGTACCAATTACACTGTAATCCAGCACAATCCAATGTGTATTCTGGGTTCACAGAATGCTAGGAGCATAAACTCTGTACAAGGTTCAGTTGGACACTAAGAAAGAATACGATAGGTAACACTTCAGATATTTGCAATCCATGGCGTGGGAAGCTGAGGCGTATCTAGTAGAAAACACTGCCTCCTGGACCCCATTCACACAATGGATAGTTGATGGTCAGCACAGACTCAGTGGGTTGAAGGGCCTGTTTCCAGGCTGAATCTCTCTATGGCTTTATGGCTCTAAGCCACCCTTGCATTCCTTGCACCTTCTCGCCATGTCTGTAGATGTTGGGTCCCCCTCCCCTGCCAATTGTGGAGCTGGCCTCAAGCCTGACAGGTGCCCAACTTTGCAACTACTATGCTCCTGGGGATATGGGACTACCATAATATTAGTAAGCTGACCTCTGATTATGGAGTTAGACAGGCTACTTCATGGACAAGCACAACGCAGGAAACAGTCTCAACACTGCACCATTGGGATTAAACAGCCAGGCCTTTAGCAACTGGAGCAATACTTATCCTATGTTGACATGGTCTCTTTTTATGTAATGTTCACTCCATTCAAGAATTTGGCTGACCAGAGTACAGTTAAAGATGTCAGGGAGCTATACTGGTCAATAAAATCACCACTGTGCAGCTAATTTAACACTGGGAGTGATATAAGGCAACAATTAAACAACGAGGTCCGATGAAACAGAGTTATACAGCACAGAAACAGGTGCTTTGGCCCAACGTCCATGCCAAACAAGTTTTCCACCTAAGCTAGTCCCATTTGCCTGCGATTGGCCCATATCCCTCTAAACCTTTCCTGTCCATGCACCAGTCCAAATGTCTTTTAAACATTGTACCCACTTCTGCTGGCAGCTTGTTCCATACACCTACCACCCTTTGTGTGAAAACATTGCCCCTCAGGTCCCTTTAAACCTTTCCCTTCTCACCTTAAACCTATGGCCTTTAGTTTGATACTCCCTATCCTGGCAAAAAGACCATGACCATTCACCTTATCTACGCCCCTCAAAATTTTAAAGCCCATTAAGGTGTGCTCCTGTGATTGATTTCACCAGGGCCACAATGTTCTATGACCAGCACACAGTGAAGAACTTCTCATCCTTTACAGCTTTAACTGGCTTTATAAAGCTTTTTGTACAGCTGTGCACATTTTTTCTCAACACATTTCTAGGGCTATGCAGACAAAATGTATCAGTTCATCACAGGAATCCCAAAGGTTTTCTTGGATTAGAGACAATACAAGCTGGTGGATTTAGTAAATTCTATGCAAATCCAAATCTGTAGTGTTTAACTTCTTTACACTTGATACTTCCTGCAGGAAAGGTGGGCTTCATGGAAACTCAGTCTGGGTTCTGTTTGTCTAACAGGGCACGAAGTGGTGAGGTGAGTTTAATGTCTAGCACTGTCATTCACTCTACCCTGTAAGCACAGCTGGCTCTCCAGCAGGTCTGAAAATGGAGAGTTTCACTGTGCTGGGATACCCAAATGATAGGAGTAGTGTACGACCACTTGTACACTTGAATAGTGTATAGGGTGTGATAATGTAACTAAAATGGTGGCTTGTTATGTGGGAATTGAAGCAAAAAAAGATTGGGACATGGATCTTTCAATACTCAATTCTTCAAGTATCCTAACGGTCATGAAGTGTTGCATTGAAACATGTCACAAGTCTTGGTAAGATACAAGAAATCAGTGTAATCTATACAAATGGGACAAGCTCAATCTCACTTTGGGAGATCACAAGGATGTTATGAAGGCATATGACACACCAGTGTGCCGTTCTGATGTCAGATTTGAGATCGACAGCTCTGGATGGTGAAAAGACTCTGGGGTATCAGGAAGTGGGTCACTCCCCCGGGTACCTGGCCAGCACATATGTGGCTGGTCCAGTTCATTTCTGGTCAATGGTGATACCCTCCTCTCCCACCAGCATGTTGATGGTGGGGGACTCTGCAAGTATGATGACATTGAAGGTCAAATGTGGTCACAAAAGTTGAGTAGTTTCCTGGCCACCATTACTTTAATTTAAAAAGGTACATCTTTAATTACTTCCAGTTCACTTCTTGTTTGCTATAAAAGGAATTTGAACTCATTTTTCCATATCAATGATCCAAAACTCTGGTTACTGGTCAATCCAAAGCTCTGCTCCTGTAGCCAGCCATCTGAATCTGATCTGGCCCACAGGTAACTCCAAACCCAATCTTGTTGACTTTTAACTGTCCTGTCAGTTCAGGGGCTATGAGGTATGGACTTTAAATGCTGGCAATGAATCAGTATATAAAAAAAACACCAACTTAATTAGCTTCTGGTACAAGTGTGAGAAAAAACAAATCCTACCAATCCATCCTGAGTGACAAGTGGATGTTGTCTCATTCGGAAGCAGCGTGAATATTATCTCTGTTTTATTCACAAGGAACAAAATGAGTAAGAATTAATGATTTGTAATTTTATAACCCAGAGCATTTCTTTTTCAATTCCAGCAGTCAGCAGATCCTCAGAATTAAATCCCACTTTAATTGAAATCAGGAGAATGCCTGTCTTTCCTCTGTAATCCAGAATCAGCAAATAAATACATGTTCTGTAATTGTCTGTTCCCCTGAATAATAATTATGGAGGAATATCAGAGTTTTCCATATTTGCTGCTGAG
>JARFYF010000046.1:11490417-11505332 GCA_030265395.1 Rhina ancylostomus
TTTTATTATATAATTTTTTCTGTACAATTTTTCTATAGCCGACGATCTGGCACCTGTAGGCAAAGAAATGCTATGTGCTGTAGTTATTAAGGTTACAAGAGGCATCCAGGGCAGGACACAGATACATCCCTCATCAGCTACACACATGGCATGTGTGACTGCTGACATATTTAAAGTCGAATTCCCAATGTGCTCCTTATAATCGGAATATGAAATTTAATTATGGCTCAAGAATATCCAAAGAGAAACCGGGAAACGAGCGGTCTGTGGATCTCCCAGTTCTGCTTTTCAACCACCTGTGACTTAGCATGCCACATATTCAAGTATCAGTGAGATCTCTGGCCTGGTGCTCTGTGGTGCTTTTAACACTGCAGGTGGTGATCATAACTTTTGACACCAATGTTGTAATACAGAAGAAGCACTCAAAGAAGACAACCCCTGTCCAATTAACATTTTGTCACAATAGGACTTAACAGTGAGTCTTCGTCCTAACGCAAAAAATAATTACACTTTTTGTTATCTACAAAAGCACCAGATTAATTTCTCAAAATCCTCAAGCAAAACTTTTGCATTTAAAGATATGAAGTACTGGCAATGGTTCCTAATTAAAATGTCCCCAGTGAAGCTTATTGCTCCTAAATCCTTTTATGGTCTAAACCATAAAGTTACACTGCATTGAAATTAATTTTCACATAAATTTCTTAAAAGAATGAGTAGATGAGACTTGAGTACATGAGACTGGAAGGCAAATTTACAGTAATATTTATTTAAAACTTTTATTCATTTTTAATCCTCTAACATTTTGCATTTCATGTTTATTTATGAGGTTGATTGTGGAAAAAATATTCATAAATATTTTGCACAAATGTAAAGAAGGGTGAAACTTTTCTGAGTATTGCAGATTAATGTGCTATTGTTGGACGTGGAGATGTACTACACAATGCTGAGACAATAGGGGCAGTACATGGCACAGATGTTAGCGCTGCTGCCATGGAGCTCCACTGATCGGGGTTCAATCCTGATGTCAGCTTCTGTCTGTGTGGAGGGTGTACATTCTACCTGTGACCCTGGGCTTCCCCCAGGTTCCTTAGATTTCTCCCCACTCCATCCCAAAGATGTGCTGGTCTGTTAACTGGCTACTGTAAATTACCCGTGGTATAAGTGGGTAATTGGAGAATTAAGGGGAAATTGATAGGCTAGTGAGAGAGAATAGGTTACAGGGAATGGGATTGATGGGAATGCTCCGAGAGTTAGCACAGATTCAATGAATCAAATGGTCCGCTATATTGTGAAAAAGAATGAAAATGGAATACCAATTATCAGGCTTACATTTATCAGAGTACAAGAAGGTACATTGCAGAATAAGCTGCTTTTCCTAACAACCTTCATATTTTACAGGAAAAAAATAATTCCAGATTGCAGATGGAAACAACAAATTGTTGAGTCAGTGGAGCTCCAGATTCTAATGTTTCTGTTTTCTTTTCAGACATCCCCTTCATGTTTCAGAATCAAAATGGGGCTCTAACTTGTCTGGGTGTTCACATGTCAGGTTGCTGGATTGAGAACTTAACCCGACACAAGCTGAGGGTTGGTCAGTGGCTTTGGTGTTAGGTTTCAATGGAGAAAGGAACCTCACCAGAAACTATGCTTTTAAAATTAAATTTGGACCGCCCAAGGTTTTCCAACCACTATTTATCATCTCAGAGGGTGAGTGAGATAATTATCTTTTGATTGCTTTCTTTGTTCCAATTGGAAATGAATGTAAGACCTTATAACTTGTTTCATTACAGTGTCCAAAGCAGCATCGCTGCTTCAACAGTAGAATCAACTCATTTAAAACAAACGGGTTAAAAAATTGTTATGGTAGCAATGGAATGTGTCCTGAATTTGCTATGTGTTCATCCACTGATAATGCCAGCACAATCCCTAGGATAAGCTGTCCAACATAGGGTTGGCCAATTTGCATCTAGCAAACTTCTACAAACATTGATTTATTAATGAAAATGGTTGTTTTAGTACTGTTGAGCGATATATATTGGCCAACACACTATGAATAATTCTTCCATGCTTAGTACTTTTTTTGTCAAGAAAGGAGATGATAACAGGAGAATGCCCTTCCTTTAGTAGCACCATGGGGTCTTTTACGCCCTCCTGAAAAGTCTTCAGGAATTGGGAAATGGTCAGTTTCCTCTCCCATTTGTTCCAAGGTTCTGATGTCTGTTGGCCAGAAAAACTACAGCTTTATGAGAAGAGCAGTCTGTGAACGGAGTTAACCTGAGCCCAGCATCTGACATGAGCTGGCTACAACTGGTTTGAATCAATCTAACTTTGAGAAAAACAGTGAAAGAGACTGGAGGCACAAGTCCTTATTTGGGAGAAGAGCAATGAGGTGATGCTGCCTGTAACCTTGGGCTAGATCCAATGGATAGGGGACACAGAACCAACGAAATCGAAACACACCAGTGCAGAACTGATTAAAAAAAAGAGAATTAGAATGGAGGATTTCGGGTGTAGAAGCAGATAAAACTCCGGCAACCAACCATCGCAGAAGTTGATGACCTTACGTCATCAGGCCAACGTGAGTTCCTATTCCTGGGTATTGGCCATTCTATCCTGATTGACTGTTCAGGAATTGTCAGGGAAACCAAGTGGTGTATGTCCACGGACCGTGAGTCTTGTGTGAATTGCATGCTTACTTTTAACCAAACTGCATGAATTGCACATCTGCCTTTAACTGGACCAAAAACGATAACCAGTAGTTAATACAGATTCTCTCTGTGCCTAACCAATCACTGTTGCCAAGGGTGGGCACCTGCAACATGCCACATCTGGTTCTCCTACAAACAGTAGTAGTATCATAGGACCAGAATGAGTCACTGTGGCAGAGTACTTGCAAACAGAATGATCAAGGAAGCAAACTTTATTGTGTGATATTGTCATCATAAATCTTCTCAATCAACAGACAGTTGATTGGGTGAAGAAGGAAGTTTGGCCCAGGGCCCTGCATTTACACTTCCTCCTGTCCAGCGATGTTTTGGTGAGACATGAAAGTTCCTTCCCTGAAAAAATTGCTGCAAAAAGACAAAATAACGGCAAGGAACATCAGCTTGTTACTTTATACAAAGTCAGTACCTTATCCTCACAGACCAGAGTTGCAGGGAATCGAGTTCTGAGGTTTGGGATGTGCCATCTGTTTGACTGTCCCCTGTGAATGGCTGCAGTTATGATGATACCGAGTCTAAGCAGCACACAAGTGATCCGAAGAGCAAGGTCAGCAACCATCAGCCATGGAAATCTGTGCTCTGCCTCAGACACCTCAACCCACCAGTCACCAGATGCCCAGGAAAGATGCACCCTGCATTCTTAATCACAGCTCTCAGAGTGAGCTGTTGCATTCACCTTATATGAAGGAATACAAGCCACTGCTAACAGACCATTGCATGGCATGAAACACAAATATCCTTCTCTTTTACCCATCTCTCTTGGATTAAAGGGTTAATCTTAAAGAAGCATTCATGCATCCATCCTATTTCAAGCACTTTTCTCACAACAACAATCATGGGGAAATATCCTTCACGCACCATGAATAATAAAATTGTCAAATCATTTGTAAAGATTTCATTACATGGATTGCACAGAGAAAGCATCCCTCCATATGTGTTTGAAATAGTAAACATTTTACTCTTGACCTCACAGGCAGAGAAGATTTCTTTTGTCTCTTTATATAATGATCACTGTAATTACATTTCAAAATTTATTTCAGTTATCAAATAATTGAGTTTTGATCATTGGCCTTGCTTTTGAAGGCAATATTAGAAATCTTTCTAGAACTGTATACCATTTTATCCATTCTGCAAAAGTTTACCACTATTATACTGGCTACAGAAAGTGCCTACACTTGAATTTTTGACGAAACATTATTCAATTTAACATTCTGTGCATCATTCAGATGGCATCAAGAGAATTGCGTTGAACAAGACTGTAATTGAGATAATATAATGATATTTCTTCCATACTCTGGATTCTTATAAATACATAATAGCACATGCTTATGATCAGTTCACAGAATCAAAGAGCCAAAGGTTTTCTTTCTTGTGTAACCTGAGCAGGGGTTTGCTCCAGTGAAATATAACTCTTCAATCCATATCTGTGCGTGGCTATGGTATCTCACACTTACACTTCCTAAGGTCTTGACTCTCTCACAATTTTCATAAAGCTGATTAAATCATCTTATCACATGATTACTAAATATATCCTGTGAGATGATGGCATAAGCAATGGAATATAGATTAGATCTGAGTGTGAATATTTGCCGCAATTATTAATGATAAATCTGTTTGACAAATAATAAAATCTCAGCTAACTATTGAAGATAGTGCATCAGAATGCACATTGTGGAGGCCATTGTTCACTCATGATGCAATTTAGTCTTGAAATGCTACACACTTCTAAGATGCAACCTGAAATTGGCAAGTGCAATTCAATTTGCAGTGCTTCTGCATCATGTGGCTGCTAAGCTCTGAAAAACTTCAGGATGGGTTCCCTCCATAGCAATTAAATTTTCTGGCCTTAAAGGGAAGGTCAGCTGGGATAAAATGTGTCATCCAACTTCATATGAGGAGCAAGGTTTTAAATAACCTGGAAGGTTTGAAATAGCCTTAAATAAAGATTTAGGCATCTCTGCCCAGGTCAGCATTGATTGCCCGTTCTTAGTTGTGGAAGGTGGTATTGAGCATTTTCCTTGAACTACTGCTGTCTACTCAGTGAAGGCACATTGATAGTGTTGTTACGTAAGAAGCCACAACTTTGACCCAGGGACAACGAAGGAACAATCATGTCTGCCTGTGTCTGGGGTGTGTGTATGTGACTTGAAGAGGAACTTAGAGATAGCGTGTTCTTTGACCAGACGGACAAGTGTTAAGTGTTTAGGATGTATAGCCAGTGAATTCCATGGCTGTCACAGTGCATCCAGTGGACAACATGAACTGCAGTCTCACATTGTGCTGGTGTTAGAGCAAGTGGATGTTCAAGGTGCTGGGTGGATGGTGATATTTGCTTCATCCCAGAATGTATTTTAAGCATTCTAGCAGATCGCAGAGTTGTAACTGTTCAAAATACTTTTTTCAGTATTTGGATCAAGCAAATAACATGCAGAAAACAAAAGAAGGTGAAACGTTCATAAAGATATTGGCCAAACAATTCTTTGCCATTTGTCACTTACAGTAGGAATTAGGAATCAAACAAGACACCCTGACAATGATTCACAAACTTTTTGCAAAGCAGGGCAACTATTTGGGGATAATACAGTAACCTCCATGCAAACCATTAAGGCAAAGCTACAGATATATAAAGTACACCCTCCAAACTAGGATCACATTTTAATTTTTAATCCTTTTACCAATTCTCTGAAATTATTAGCATTTGCAGGGTTATGTTTATATGGATGTACAGTAAAACTCCAATAATCTGCTAGCCAATTGTTCAAAAATCCCGATGGTTCAGCATATGGCTCACCAGATGAAGTTTACTGCACTCTGTTTCCTCTCAGCAGGGCCCCAGTTCTCACTCTCCTCTTTGACTCACTGGGACCCCAGTTCCCATGCTCTCTTTCAACTTATCTGGTTCACTTGGAAATTTATAATTATACAATGTTATCAATAAATATAGTATTAAAATGGTTGAGGTATAAATAAAAATAACAGGAATTAATTCAGAAAATCTGCTGATCTGGCAGCACCTAAATCCCAAGGGTGCTGGATTATTTGAGTTTTACTGTACCTGCCTTTTATTATCTTGCTGTTATGTGAGTCTTAGGAATTGAGGGTGCCAGGACTGTCCTCGATCCTATTCTGACTTAATGTCCAAGGCTGTGTACTTTCCAGCACAGGTTACTGAGGAACAATCAGCATCAGGAAGCCCAGTAATATGCTGGGGTATAAATTTACCTGGTACAGAGATCAGACAGTAGCGAGTTGAAAAGAAAATGTGCAGACTTTGGAACAGACAGCCCATTCACTTGCCCTGTTTTGTGCTACGCATACTGAACAACTGATACGCCAATGTCTTTCAAGTCCTAAGGGTGCTAAGGCTGACTGTATTGGTCTGGTTGGTGCCTTAGCTGAAATCAGCAGAACCTTTGAACAAATGGTCACATAGTTAGTGCATAAATGTACGATTCAACCTCAAAGTCAGTCTAATGTTTTGCGAATATTTTCAGGGTATGTACTTTAGAATGCTAAACAGTTCAAGTAAATTCCAATGATACAACAATAAGGTGGATGAAATGTAAATACATTTCACTGTGAAATTTACTGCATTAGAATTAATCTGTACTTCAACTATTGCTTTATAACAAATTTTAAAGAAGGTTGTGGTGAGGCAGGTGTTATGTTATTAATGCGTTAGAGTTGTTGCTTGGGAACTTATTTTTATATGCCTTGTATTTTTACTGTAGATGGAGATCACAGTACTCGATGATCTATAAAATCAATGTAAATGTATAACTTTCTCCTGTTTCACCTTGTATATCAAATTTCAGAGTTTGACCTCATTTTTCTTCACAGGCAACAGGTATTCAACAGCTGTCTATTGGCAAAAATGATGCAATATAAAGCTGAGGACTGTATGAAATTGCCCATCTCCCAAAGCACTCAACTTGCCTGCATTTGAAATGTAATTATAGCTATTCTTGTCAATGACTTCCATTGCTAACTCGGAGGACTGGAATATAGGATGGAAACCTAACAGTGTTTGCTTCTCATTCTGTGTGCTATTATAGAAAATCTCATTCAAGCTATTTGTAAAAGGCAGCCTGCCCTTCAAAAGAGCCTGTGCAATTTAATTTATAGACTCATTCGAAGGACGTTACAGTGGTGGTGTCCCCGAAAAATGTGTTAGCATGCGTGTGCAGAGAACAGCATGCAGTGATGGAGAAAGACGAAGGAAGATCAGCTCAAATACCTTTGGAAGACAGACTTTGAGATGATCCAGTTAAAGCTTTCAAGATTATTAAGGCGTTTGACAAAACGATCAGGGCATATTGTTCGCTCTGAGAGGAATTTAAATAGGATTCAAATGTTAAGAACTCGAAAGTTATGGTAAGGAGCAGGGTTCACAAGGAATTTACCATGGGATAATGACCTTGTGGTGTACTTTACCATAAAAACCATAAGGATGTTTATATGAAGGGCTTAGGAGACAAATGACTCACTGGACAGTGAAAGAGTGGAGGGATAATGTGAGATGATAGGTTGGTTGGATTGGTTACAGAGCCACAGAGTCATACAGAAGGAAAAAATGCCCTTCAGCCTTCTGTGTCCGAACATCAAACTGCCACTTACACTAATCCTATTTTATTTTCCCAAGTTTCCACCAATTCACCCTGAGATTCTTACACACTAGCAGCACTTATCTATCCACCCGCACCCATTTGGGATGTAGGAGGAAACTGGAGCACCTGGAAGAAACCTACACAGTCACAGAGAGAATGTGCAAACCCCCACAGACAGAATCTGAGGTCAGGATTTAACCTGGGTCGCTGGAGTTGCGAAGCAGCAGCACTACGGGCTGTGTAACTGCGATTTATGCAAGAGAATAGATTTATTGTGCTTGGCAATCTTTATTCATGAATAAGCCCTACTTTTCTACGTAACATAACCGACAATAGGATGTATAATTTAGTAAGAAATTCTTGCTTCTCTTTGATGTTCTTACTTTAATGGGGAAAGGAGCTAATGAGTAACAGAATTGAAAATTGAAAAGTTTCAGAAAACGCACCTTATGTAATGACTCAATAATTAGGGAGTAAACAATTGATCTTCCAATTTTGGGGAATTTCAGTTGCTTATACTTTGGGTAGTAATTTGACAACATGGACAAAAGCAAAAATATTCTCCTGAGAGTTCCATGGTTTTTGCCTGCAAAATTTTTCATCTCACAATTAACTGTTAAGATCCTTACTGATATTAAGGACAGCATCCTTCAAGAAATCAATTTGATCTGCAGTGTACTTCATCACCTCTTGGATCTCCCAGCTTAAGACAGCGTCTTCTACTGCGTTGTACTCCCTCAGAACTATACTGGGTCCTCAGCCTGGATTTTTTCTTTCAAGACCCTGGTCTGGGACTGGAACAAAATCCTTAGACTCAGAGAGCAGTGTTTATTCCTACAGAGCCAAGTCTGACACCTGCTTTGCATTACAGGTACAGAGTCATGGAGTGATACAGCACAGAAACCAAACCTTCAGCCCAATAAACCTTTGCCAACCATCAAGCATCCCAAAGATCCAGCCTGTTATATGCAATGACACTTCAAACAATATTGAAAGACTCCTTCACTTTCTGAGGTGCATTCTCTCAGATGAGATGTTAGACCAAGCCCATTTACACGACCCATTTTATTCTCCTCACTTTTCCATCAACTTCCCTCAGATTCTATACACACTAGGGGCAATTTACAGTGGCCCTTTGGGAAGTGGGAGAAAACAGCAGCATCCGTAGGAAACCCACACAGTCGCAGGGACAGTGCGCAAATTCCACACGGATAGCATCAGAAATCCTAGAGCTGTGAGGCAGCACCTTTACTGGCTGTGTCACTCTGCCTCTCCAACTGTGCATTGCAACAAGTAGACATGCTAGACTGTGTGCAAGTGGGTGTGTGCATGAATGCATGTGCAGGTGCATACTGAAATTTGACTTTCCCTGACAGGTGCCGTAATCATTCTGTATTTTCAGAGCTCTCTTTGGCACTTACCCTCTTGAACAGTAACAGCAACTCATACTTGAATGTAGAATCTGTGATAACAAATAATTAATTGGATCTATTTCCATTTAGTAAAGTAGCTGTTAGTGTAACACTTTACAGTGCCAGCGATCCGGGTTCAAATCCAGCCACTGTCTGTAAGGACTTTGTACATTCTCCCCGTGTCTGCGTGGGTTTCCTCTGGGTGCTCCAGTTTCCTCCCACATTCCAAAGACGTACATGTTAGGAACTTGTGGGCGTGCTATGGCGACACTTGCAGGCTGTCCCCAGAACACTATGCAAAAAGGTGCATTTCACTGTTTGTTTCGATGTACTTGTGACTAATAAAGATATCTTATCTTAAAAGGGTGATCCCAAACTTTATTTCAAGGGGAAAGAAATCTTAAATAGTTGGATAATTATTTAGTAGTTATGAATTGGGAGGCATCCAGACTTCAAATCCAGAAGTCCAATGTTTTAACATTTGATGAAAAGGAAGAACTTAGTGTATCCTGCTCAGAGATGACATATACATTTGGATACATGTTACTCTGGGAACAATGGTGAGCTAATCTACTGCCTTGCATTTGCTCATATTTTGTCAAAAGTCTGGTACAGGATTCAAAGTCTTGCACTGGATGTGAGATGTGCCATCACCATAAGGCCAGGATCTTAAACTTGCTACTGGATGTCAAGTAGTCAGTTGCACATAAATTGTAGATTGCCAGAACATTGAAGACAAACTCTCATGTAACCACTTGGAAATCAACTATGTGTGACACTTGACTGGCAAGAAGTCAAATCTATACTGTACCCTGTATTGCCAAAAATCAAATAAATATCTTGTGCCAAGCCACCAAGGATCATATCTGTATATCTGTATCTTTAAACTTGCCAGGAATTGAATACCTTGATGGTACAAAGTAAAGTAAATTAAAGGACCCAACCATCAACAAGAATAAATCCTATATGTAGCAACCTATATTTTAAGTAATTCTCAGACTAAACATTCTATCAGAGTAATAGGCAATGCAAACTGCAACCAAGTCAACCTGAAGGGGTCAGATTTAATGTTGGGTAAAATTACAATCAGATTGATTGAGCATTTGAGATAGATTTCACCTTAAGACTTTAACTTCCCAAAATGGCTTGAACAACATATTGCCTCTTTTGTTTCTGAATTTAGACTACGTGAAGTTTGAAAAATAATCTTAAAATTGTCAGCTTAGACCTTAGCATGTTTACACACTTACATTTTGCATGTTTTTCAATCCCAGCTAATAGATGGGATGAAAGAATCCTCTCCATGATCAATGAGAATCTCTTGTGAAATGTTTTACTCTTTTCTTGGCTCTAGTTTACCACGAATTACCAATCTTGTTCATGTGGCTGATGTGGGAAATGAAAACAGACTCTCCTCTGACTAATGAATTAATGCATAGTGTTGAGCCAGGAGAGAGGGAGCTATGCTTTGAAGACACAAGAAGCTGCAAATTCTGTAACCTGGAGCAAAAAACAAACTGCTGGAAGAACTATGTGGGTCAGGCAGCCTCTGTGGAGACAAAGGTATTGTCAATATTTCGGTTTGAGACCCTGCATCAGGATTGTTATAGCGATACTTATTTGCTTGGCTTACTGACTCCATTTGTCTGGGTGAAGTAAACAGTTTCAAAACCATTATTATATCGGGTAAAGAGGTGAGGCAGCTCAGGACGTCAAGGGGACCTAAGATGTAATAAACTCACGGTAGGGAGCATCCAGAGCAGTGACACAGGTGGACTACAGGACCTGGAAAAAATGGCGATGGAGGTATCTGAAACTCATCTGCAAAATGATACATTTTCAGTCAAGCATCTTCTGATTTATGATCTAGCGATTATCTCAGTGCGGCCTTTTGTTTGCTTCATTGATTGCTGTTCCACAATGATGTGGCATGTTAAGTGCTAGGCCTATTAATAGCCACACATTTCTTTTGACCTCCATTTCTACAGCACTCATGACAAGTTACACTGCTCAAGTTTTTTTTCCCACTGGCATGTAAAGCCTCACATTTACACCCACCTGCACAGAGTTTCAAATGCCACCATCCAGTTTACTTGCTTACTGTATCTGCCCCTCTTCATGGATCCCCAATCACTGCTTCCAATTCCTTGCTCAGTTTAAGTCAACCTTGATGGCCTAGGAACCATGGTGCCAACCCATCAAGTGGTAAACAGGCTGCTTTGGACTGCTTACCCATTTTATTCCCTGCACTATTGCAATTAGTGGAAGCAATGGAAAATGACCCAGTAGCTTGGGCTAAACTTACATCCTTATATTTCAGGACTGTTTTGAATGAGGATACAAGTCCAAACTATGGAGATTGGCTAACATGCTACTATGCCACTTTAATGTGGGCGGCACAGGGGTGCAGCAGGTAGTGCAACTATTCCACAGCTCCAGCACCCCAGGTTTGATCCTGACCTCCAGTGACATTGGTGTGAAGTTTGCAGATTCTCCCCTTGGTTACTTACATTTCCTTTGGGTGCTCCTGCTTCCTCCCAAAGACATGCAGGTTTTGGTGGGTTAATCCTGTAAATTACCCCTAGAGTAAGTGGGTGGGATGAGAATCAGTCAGGGTGGCAGTAGTTAATGGGAATGTGAGAGAGAATAAGGAGGGAAACAGGGTTGATGGGATTGCACTGAGGGCTTCCTCCTGTGTCGTAAGGGAATGTGGAGATACTTTAAGAGAGGTACATAGAACCTGGGTAAATAAGACAAGTTACTTTCACATCAGTTGTATAGAAACTGTTGGAGTTGGTAACTGAGAATCAAATCTAGATAAAGACAAAGCAGATAAAGAGGTGGTTAAAGCATATGTGGACTTCAGTAAGAATACCTACGCTTAAGAAACCTCAAGAATTATCTGAGGAGGTAGCAGATCTGATAGGAGAAGAAAATGTTGGATGCCCAGTCTTTAACAAAGGATTCTACAGGGCAGCACTGAGATGAATTATTAAAGAAGATTAAGGGGCATTCAATTAGAGGCAAGAATCCAAACCGGATTAAATGAACTGGTTATAATAGGGAATACAGAGAACAAAGGTTAACTGGGTAGTGGTATCCTACAGAGTTCAGTTCTGGCCACATCTGTTCGTTTGTACATAACTGACACGGGCCTTGGGGAATAGCATTAAAACTGCAGATGAGGCAAAATAAATTTCTCTTGACTGGGGTGCTGAGAAAATGGGAACATTGACAAAAAAAAAGCATTACAGCAACCTTCACTGTAAGTACACGAGGTAAAAATGTTAGTAAAATTAAGAAGGTTCTGCATAGATGTAGGCCTGGTGCTGTGGGAAAGCAAAGGGATTTGGGATGAAGGGTTATAGGCTGATAAGGCTGTAAAGTAAAGCTAATGTGATTTTGTGTTTCATCACAAGAGGTGCAGAATATAAAAACATAATCTACATAAAACCCTAATAAGAGGTTAGAGTGATGTGTATCATAGGGATCTACAATGGTTATTGAGACTTTAAAAAGGATGTAATCTAGATTTAATACAATTCTGCCTTGTATGAGAAAATACAAATATAAAGAGCAGCTTGAGAAATCAGAATTTCTTTCAGTAGGTTAACACAGAATATGGGCTAATGTGATTGGAAGTGGCTAAAATTAGGATTGAGACAGGATTGAAAGCATTTAACTGTTTCCAAAAACCGGTGGGTCCAGAACAAGACAGCTTCAACATGAGATTAATTATGAGGGAAGGAGAAAATTATTTACCGAGAGAGTTGTGACACCGCAAAATTCATGACCAGGGATTGAAGAGCCTATGTTAGCGCTGAAGATTAGATTGGGTAGGTGAATGAGGAATTGGGAACATGTCAGGGTAAAGTGAATAGGGTTACTTGTAAGTGTAAAGGGTAAGTGGTGACATGGACTGTTCGTGCCCCTTGGCCTTCTGTCTGGCAGCCTCTAAAAGCCTTGCATTGAGCTTTTTAATCTGAATTACAGGATTAAATTGGGAAGAATATTTTATTTAGGAACCTGAGGGACTTCAACCTGGAGCTGGGTGGTAGTCTGGATGAGCCAGAATATTTGGGGCACCAAAGACTTTTCCATGTCTTTGGCTTATCTTGTCCTCCCAGAGTGGTTGGCTAATGTTTGATTTGCTGAAGGAAATGAGTAACAGAGATATATCACTGTCTTCATAATAACAAACGATATATATTTTGGCACAACTTGCATAATCTCACGTTTCTGGATAAATGAAAAAAAGGCGCAAACGGATTCTTTTATCAAGTGACACCCCTAAAAATTCCAACAATGGATAGAAACAGGAAGTGACCAAACAAGTGTGAAAAGGCAATTAATTGTACTGCTTTGATATAGTCATCAATCATATTTGACTGAATTCTACATGACTTTTCAGTGATCCTTGCTGATGCCCTCAAAATAGTAAAGACAATTTCTTTCAAAAATCAGCAGTTTATTTTTTTCATTTGCAAGGAATACATCATTTGAGGAGAACAAGTGACTATTCAGCAAGCAGAGCAACTTAAATAGTTTATCCAAGCAAAATGAACTTGTTCAGGACATCAAAAAAAGGACACGTTAAAGTGTTATGAAACAGGAGAATTCTTGCTATATGTGGTAAATGTGGTAATTGTACATTATGGAAAAGCAACTGTGCCAGACTGACTGCCTGCTTTAATCATGACAGATGCCTTTCTACGTTGGTAATGTACGTTTACTCGGAACTACACCTGATGTTTTCTGCTTATAAGGGCTAGGTCTTTGGTCAGAACGCCATGGGTTTGAAAGCCATGGACAGGAGAATATTGCCTTTCTCTATTAAAAGGAAGCTTAATGAGATGAACTAATGTTCCATCTCATCAACAAGGAGCAACAAACATATTTTAAGTCACTCTACTTGCTGCAGACAATTGCAAATCTATATTGATATGTGTTGCAGTGAGGACCATTACCCAGGTGTCCTGGACTTTCTAGGATATGGTCTGTGGTATAGTATCGAAGTGAAGATAACAGGATCTACTCAGTGGACTCAGTTTATTTCTGTCAGGAAGGCTGACTCTTGTGTGTGGTAAATTTATGAGTCAGTTACAGTCAGTCAGTCTCATTTATAGTAAATGAAATCCTATTTCATGGAGAGGCACTGAGTATTCTGTTTGTCTTCGTCACTGGACTAGAATTTCAGCCAATTCATTTTGGCTTAAAATGCAGCCCTCGATTTTTATTTTGAGCTGGAAGCTTTTTCTAATGAACATATTTAGAATGTGGCAATGAAGATCTGAAAAGGTGAAAAATAGTCTTTTAGTGAGCAGACCTCACGATAGAGATATTTCACAGCAGGGAGGGTGAAGGAAGAATATCCAGATGGTACTTATGCATATCCTATTGTTCAGTCAAATGGGGGCACGGACTTAGTCCTGAGAACATTTTGGTCCACTGCAGGATAATGCTGAGGGCTGAGGTGTCATCTTTCAGAGAAAATGTGTAAACAAGGTCCCACCTAACCTAATATGTGGACATGGCACTATTCCAAAGAAAAGCAGGGAAATTCTCGCCAGCATCTCAACCAACCTTAATCAATATTACTAAATAGTGAACAATTAGGTCATTACCACTGCCTTATTGTGGGACCTTCCTGTGCACAAAATGGCTACTGCATTTCCTACCACAGTGACTATACTCTAAAAATATTTAATTTGTTCTTACGGACTTTAGGATGTCCTGAGATATTAAAGGCACAATATAAATCTCATTGTCTGCTTTGTCTTTCTGCTACTCTTTCAGCTGAAGGGAATGCATGAGTCACACAACTCAGTTGAGGAAAAAAAGCAAAGGATTACACTGAATAACTGTATATCCCTCCCTGCAATAAATGATGATGATTAAATGTCTCAAGGAGATTTACAGAGCAGTCAGATTGAACTCTGAACAATGATCGGCAGAATTTAGGGTGACATGAAAAAGTAGTTTTAGAAGAAACAGCTGACTGGAGGAGGTGAACTTAAAAGAACACCTGAAAGAGGCTAAAGAGGTAAAATTGACTCAGACCATGGAAAGCAAGGGCAATGTGTAGAAATATTTACTTAAAGAAAGTGTCAGCTGTCTATAATATGATAAACAATTCACCAGTGACAAAGTCCTGGTTCGTTTATGATTGGGGA
>JARFYF010000046.1:11555048-11567309 GCA_030265395.1 Rhina ancylostomus
AGAGAGAGAGAGAGAGAGAGAGAGATAGATTTAAATCTGTCCAGCATTGAAGAAATCTTTCTCTTGTCTACATCTTGATTGATCAGGTAGACAGGCTTCCAGCACAAATGATGAGATGTAAGGGTCAGATGTCACTGGTCTGCATGGAAACTGATGCTGCCATGGACTGGCTGTTGGGTTTACCCACAAAATAACAGTGGCAGTGCTTCAGATATAATTTATGTGATGGAAATCACCCTGGGACTTGCTGACAGTTGAAGACACTAATTCAGGTTTGTTCATTGGCTCTCTTCTCTCAGAGTTCAATGATTTAAATTCCTACTCCTTGCAGTCCTATCTGCACACTGTTCCTCTTATCATGGCTCTGTTCCTCTGCTCTCTTGCACCAGCTGTTCCTCCCCCCCCCACCTCTTCAGGGTGCTAAAATGCAGTAACTGTGTGATGACAGAAGGAATACAAATGTAATGGGTTATTTTTCTATTGGGAAGGTGTTTTAAAGCAGTTACTTGTATTATCACGTGGGACTTAATTCAGTTTGCACACTAGTCTTTCTTACTGTTTCCACTTTTCTTTTGCCCATCTGCGTTCAATAGGCATTTTTTTTCCCCAAGGCGACATCCTCTGAAATCATCCCAACAGATTTACACATTGAAAATGGAGGGGATTGAGTTTCCTGCACTGGTCAAATGTCAGTCACTATTGATTCAGGCCAGACAGCAGGTATCTTAAACCCAAGAGGTCTCCTTCCTCGAAGTTAAGGATTCTGTACACCTCACACAATTACTCAGAGGTTGGTCATAGTTTTCAATGTTGCCAGTGCTCAGGTATCATTTCTTTTAACAAAGAAATAAAATGTGTACTTTTCCTGGTCATGTGATAGCATCAAGATAAATTCACTGCTGGAATTGTAATGCCTGTGTGTGTGTGTGTGTGTGTGTGTGTGTGTGTGTGTGTGTGTGTGTGTGTGTGTGCGCGTGTGTGTATGTTTTAGAGAAGCGCATTAATACGGAAGCTTCCCACAGGCTGTAATCTGTGCTGAAGTTTTTTTTAAAATTCTGAAGCACCAAGCGGGTCAGTCAGTATCTGTGGGAAGAACAGATAAGTTACTATTCCAGACTTTAACCCTGTGCCATGTCTTTGAGAAATTACACATGGAAAAGTTTTGAAAGGGGATTGAGCCAGGGGAATGAGGAATAATCAGACATGTAGAGCGTACAGCAAAATGGTCGCCTCTGCTCTGTCTGAACTGCTCTGCAAAAAGGATATTGCACCATGAGCAGCCAATAGAGGACACCCAGAATGGAGAAGTAGGCAAAGATATCAGTCACACTTTAAAGGAAGGGTTTGGCTGTATGTATTGGTGGTGGGAGAAAATGGACAGACAGATGGTACACTTGCATGGGGAAACAGAGAAGGAGATAAGACTGATGAGGAATGAACCAGAAATCATGAGTGTCTGGCCCCTTTAGGAGGCGGGATATTGAGCAGTGGAATCACATATCACATCAAGGGTGGTGGAATGTGGTCTATAATAAGCAAGAACTAGTGGAGTAGAAATTGAGGAGAAGAAAGACCCTCTCCCACCTCAGAGAGGCAGAAACACTGAGAAATCAATGGACTGGATTAAGGTCCTTGAATATCATAGCATGGGGGAAGCTCAAGAATTGAGAAAGGAGATTTGAGAATTTCCTGTGTGTAAGCTGGTATTAGGAGAAGGGATGCAATGGAAAATTGTGGAGAAGGGATAGATTCTCAATGGCAAGCTGGCTGGGCATTGTATAATACTCTCTGCATTCATTGCCAGCTGTTTCTTGCTGCTTCAGGTTTACGTATTTAAGTTCAAAATGTTGATTACCATAGACAAACAGAATCTCATGTTCCCACACCATTAATAATTCAACAGTACCGATATGTTAAACTTTACCATTGTGTGCATACCCTTTCATTAATATAAAGCAAATAATCACATTCATCTTGAGCCAGACATCCATTAACTGGAACATTTAACTGGGAGTGCTTTGATCTGCTGTCATATACCATGACCCAAGTCTCATGATTTTTTCCCATTGCTTGTTCCTTCTCTTCTAACAGTGGACACTGGTCCTGGACACTGTCATCTATCCATTAACTCACTTAAGCTCTCTCTGTGAGCCTGCATCAAGAGTGCAGGCTCACTAAGCAATGGGAGCAGCTGGACAGTGCAAGCTCAGACTTGATTTTTACTCATGCACAGATTGCTGGATAGCTATATTTTATTAGAGAACCAGATTGATCTTTGGCTTTACATTTTCCCAGACTAAAATACCTTTATTGGCAGAGATCAACTAAATGCACAAAGTGGAAATCTGACCAGGAAAATGCCCAGAACATAGATATGGTAGAGTGGATAATTAGGTAGGCAAACGTTATGTACATTTTATTGTAAGAGGATTTGAATATTTGACTAAAGATGCTATACTGCAATTATACAAGGCTCTGTTGAGACAGCACCAGGAAAACTAAGTACAGGTCTGTTTGCATTTCCTAAGAAAGGATACACTTGCAATAGAGGGAGTAAGTGAAAATTCACCAGACTGATTCATGGAAAAGGAGGTATGTCCTATGAGGAGAGATTAGAGAGAAAGGGCCAAAACTCAATGGAGTTTAGAAGATTAAATATGATCTCACTGAAACATAAAAAATTCTTAAGGGATATTACAGAATGGATGAAATTTCCTCTGGCTGGGGTGCCTAGAATCAGGGGGTCACAATCAGAGGCCATTCAGGGCAAGAAGATGTTTCTTCATCCAGATTTAGTGATGATTTTGAATTCTCAACCCAAGAGGGCAGTGGACGCTCAGTCACTGAATGTATTCAAGACAGAAGTTGTTAGATTTTTGGGTATTAAGGGAATCAAGAGATATGAAAGTGGTGCAGGAAAATGGCACTGAGGTAAACAATGGTACAGCAAGCACAAGGGACCAATATAGCCCAGTTGTTTCTCTAATGAACCTTTGTGGAAGCCTGGACAAGCACAGAGCTCATCTCTAATGAATAGGATGGAAGAATTTACTTTTATGTGCAACTTTTTGCATTCCCAGGACAAAACATGCTTCACAACCAATGAATAAGTGTTTGAGGTTTGGCCACTGTTGGCCAGTATTGAAACATAGCAAGATCCCACAAACAGCCACATTATACATAACCAAATGATATTTTCTGATGGTGATGATGTGAGGATGTAATGTTGGCAAGGAGACTGAGTGAATGCCCGTTTACTTCCTTGAGATATGCCTTGGGTTTTTTGCATACAAATAAATAAGCAATCCAGCAAGGTCTTACGTGAGCACCAAGATGCTATCGGCCAGGATTATGGGCTCCAGTTGCTGGATGTGTCATGAATCCACAACCTCCTGACTCGAGCAGTGAGCATTCAACTATTTTGCTGGGGGCCACTGAGGAATAAGTCCCTTGGTGAAAGTAAACTGCTGCAGGGCAATTCAGGGTATTACTGGTAAAGAAAGTAGGTAATGGAATCAATGCAATGGGTTACATTGGCAATGTTAATAATAATACTCTGCTGGTCAGACATTTAAATTACTTTCACTCTTGAATGTGTCTTTCTGTAGGATCAATAATATATGTCCCCATGTTATAAAATATGTTTGATGTGAAATTCTGCACTTTAGTAATCACCTACAGTGCTCTGCATGGTCATGCAAATATCATTGTGAATCTGATCACATTAAACAACCTTTCTGAAAGTGGGTAGAGATGGATGAAGCTAACATGGAGCAAAATGATGTGAAGAACAGATGGCTGGAAGTTGCAGTTCAGCGGATGGAATGACATCACTGAAGTCTGCCCTTTTGTGACCATCTGAACCCACTGATTAAATTACAGCCCTTAACTCAATTGCAAGTATTTTATTATATGTACAAACTGATTATACTTGATGCATTGAGCAGCTGGTTAGGAATGAGTGCCACACCAAATCATCACTATTGCTGGTATCACTAAACATTTCACTTCTTGTTATGTTTGGATATGGCCAAATCTGTGACTACACAAACCTCATGGTGTATCTCGTGATAAAGTAACTAATAAAAAATGATAAAACTCCAAAACAGTAATGCAGATCAGAAATTTATATCTTTCATTTTAATTAAAGCAGTTTAAATAATATTAAGATTAATTGTAGAGGCAAATACCACAAATTTCTTCAGCATTCAACTTCATTATATATCATGTAGAACTGACAAAGGTTCTCAGTAAACTGGCAGGAATAATGCATGTTATAGTATCTACATGGATCTAAATGCCATCTAACAGAGTCATAAAATCATACAGCATGGAAACAGGCCCCTTGGCCCAATTGGTCCATGCCAACTAAGATGCCCATCTAAGCAAGTCCCATTTGCCTGTGTTTGGCCCATATCCCTCTAAACCTTTCCTATCCATGTACCTAGCCAAGTGTCTTTTAAATGGTTGTTAATGTACATTCCTCAATCACTTCCTCTGGCAGCTCATTCCATATGTGGAACACCCTCTGGGTGAAAAAGTTGCTCCTCAGTTTAATAGTAAATTTCTCCCCTCTCACCCTAAACCTATGCCCTCTTGTTCTTGATTCCCCAACCCTAGGAAAAAGACTGTATGCATTCACCCTTTTGATGGTCCTCATAATTTTATATACCTCTCTAAGATCACCCCTCATTCTCTTACACTCCAATGAATAAAGTCCTAGCCTGCTCAGCCTCTCTCTATAACTCAGTCTCTCAGGTCCTGGCAACATCTTTGTAAATCTTTTCTGCAGTCTTTTCAGCTTGATGGCATCTTTCCTGTAGTTGGGTGATCAAAGTTGAACACAATATTCCAAATGTGTCCTCACCAACATCTTGTGCAACTGCAACATAACATCCCAAACTCCTACACTCAGTGCCCTGACTGATGAAGGCCAGCATGCTGAAAGCTATCTTCACCACCCTGTCTACCTGTGATGCCACTTTCAGTGAACCACGTTCTTGAACTCCTGTTCTACAACACTCCCCAGGGTCCTACTATTCACCGTGAAATTTCTACCCTCATTTGTCTTCCCAAAATCAACACCTCACACTTCTCTGAATTAAATTCCATTTGCCAATCTTCAGCATATTCCCTAGCTGACCAAGATCCCTCTTTAATTCCCGGTAACCATCATCACTATCTGCGACACTGCTTATTTAAATGTCATCTGCAAACTTACAAATTATGCCTTGTACATTTTCATCCAAATCATTGACATAAATAAGGTATTAAGATTAATTGCGAGGCAAAGACCCGGGGCTTCTTGAGTATTCAACTTCATTATACATCATGCAGAACTGACGTAGTTTCTCTGTAGACTGGCTAGCATAATAGGGTATTTTACAATTAACATCAGATTACATTTATAAAATGCACAATACAATAAAAGGTCCCAAATTACTTTATGGGAGAGTTATGAAGCAAAGCCATTTAAATGACCGAAAACCTCGTCAAAGAGGTAGGATTTCAGGACATCTTAAAGGAAACGACAAAGTGGAATTATCTAGAGAGGTGTTTCCGGGGCTTGGGACCTGGACAACATGGTTTCCAGTTGCAGACTGATGAAAATCAGGGCTATGCAATTTACGTGTTCAAGCTTTCTGCCTTTTCCTGTTTAAAAGTGAATATTTTACATATTAGCACATAGAGGAGTCCATTTGGCTCATCAGCTCCATGCTATCTCCTAGCAGAGTAATCCCATCAGTCCCTTTCCTCTTATCCTAAATTTCCTTGTATAGCTGCAACTCATTCTTTCACATGGTCAGCAACTCCCCTTTAAACCTTTTGCCACTAATGTGCACCAGAGTCAATTAACCAACCAGCACATCTTTGGGATATGGAAGGAAACTAGAAGACCTGCTGGAAATTCTCAAGCTCACAGGAAGAATTCTCCCATATCTCCTCCCCCATCAGGCAGAAGATATAAAAGCCTGAAAGCATTTACCACCAGGCTTTTATTGTGCTGTTATAACACTATTAAACAGTTCCCTATTACGATAAAATGGACTCTTGACCTCACAATCTACTTTATTCTGACCTTGCACCTTATTGTCTACCTGCACTGCACTTTCTCTGTAGCTGTGACACTTCATTCTGCATTCTGTATTGTTTTACCTTCTATTGCCTCAATGCACTGTGTAATTAATTGATCTGCATGAACGATCTGCAAGACATGTATCACCTCGTTACATGTGATAATAATAAACCAATTTACCAAACTGAGCACAGGCACCACCAGAGATGGGGGTGGAAGCTGAGTTCCGGAGCTGTGAGTCAGCAGCACTAACCACTGCACCACCATGTCACTTTGGATAGCAAAACCTGCTTCAGGTTTTTTCAACTCTTAGAATGGTTTTGATTTCTAAAATGAAATATAATAAGCCTTCTGGTTGCCTGACAGGAGGAATGGATCTCCTATATGGATCATGGATGAATGGTCATGGTCTTTCTCCCAGGATAGAAATGTCAAATGCTAAAGGGCATTGGTTTAAAGTGAGATGGGGGAAATTTAAAAGGTGATTTTGTACACAGAGGGTGGCAGGTGCTTGAAATGTGCTGCCAGGAAAAGTGGTAGAAGCAACAGTTATGAAGCATGTAGACAGACACATGAACAGACAGAGAATAGAAGGATATGGACCTTGTGCAGGCATATGGGATTAGTTTGGCTTAACATCATGTTCAGCACAGATATGGTGGTCTGAAGAACCTGTTCCAGTGCTGCATTGTTCTATATTCCAACCAGAGGTGAAACACATGAGTTCCAAATGTTCACACCTCCACACACTTGAATCAATATCGGCCACAGTGCTGCAACAGAAAGATCCAAGCCACCATAGCCCAGCTTTTCATATTGTTAAATCACCACTTTGTGGAAAAGGCTCCCTGGAGCCTTATTAAGTATGTAAATATATTAGATTGGCTGTCAATGCTCTGTGGAGGAAGGTCCCATGTAACCTGAGACACATAAACCCTGCACGTGGCAGTTCCATTTACAGTTTCTCCAGGTTTCAGCAAACCTTGTGCCAAATTTATCACATGTGAATCCCAGCAGACATTCTAACCCATTTTGTCAGGAACATCAGTTGTGGTCAGTCCACGTCAGTCTCTTTCATGCAAATGGTTGAAGAGTGTAATCTGTGTGAAACCATATTGTTGACATTCTCCATGAATGAACTTAGCTGTGGGCCATTTCTGGTTTTGTGTGCAAACACTCTGGCCAAAGATTCCCAAGCTCACTTGTGCAATCACCTTTTAAGATAAAGTTAGCAAATGCTCTTCCCTGAGAGAGCTTGCACTTTAAAGAGTATAACAGTGGAAGGGGTTACACTTAATGCTTTGATGTAAAGTGGAAAATGCAAGAGAGCTGGATCTGTTGATCCCACAAAGCAAGTTGGTAAAGAATGAACAATGATAAATTAAGACCATTTTTAAAGGTGCATACTGCACGCTGATGTTGTAACCTCATGATGCAGCAAGGTGGAGAAGGGCACATGTTTTTGTTCATTTATTCATTTTGTTGCTAATAAGACCATCAATTATTGCCGATTATTAATTGCTTTTGGGAAGATAGCAGTCAGATGCTTCAGTTCTTCTGGTGAAGTTGCTCCCACAGTTCTGCAGGGTAGGGAGTTCCAGGATTTAAATCCACAGACAAAGGACAGATGTTACAGGATATTTCCGAATCAGGATGGCGTGCATCTTGGAGGGGAATTGGCAGGTGGTGGTGTTCCTCTGTGCCTGCTTGTCCTTCTTGGCGATGAATGTCATAGGCTGAGGAGATGTTGCTGGTGTATTGGCAGTAATGGCTCAATGTATGTGAGTGGCATCCAAAATATTGGCAGGAACTTTGGAAAACCAATAAAATTGGAGTAGATAAGACATCAACTTCATGCTGAGAGTGCACATGTTAAGACCAAAGTAACTTCACACAGGCAAGCCCCAAAACTCAAACACTTTCCATCTACCAAAGAGTTTGATTCACAAAAGCAAATTCTCCACCTCTTTCCTCCTTGACAGACAGCTACTGACGAAACATCAAAACTACGTGACTGTAAGTGACTAGAACATTCTCATCACTTATTTCACGCTGACCCAGTAAGGGTTAACTACCTCCAGATAGGAAACAAAGAAAATATAATGGAAAACAAAGACTTATATGTGCAGTAGTTAATGTGGTACTAAAAATGCAATAATATTGCGATAGATCTATGACCACAAGGATTATGTCACTGGACATGTAATCTAGTAAATATGAATCAGCTTCTTTATTTCAAGTCCTACTGCAGTATCTGGGTGGTCTAAACTCTATAAATTAATCAGGAATTTAAAATATAGTTTCAATAGTGGTGACTATATAATGCCCAGATATTTATTAAACCCCACCTTCCCTTCACCAGTCTGGACTACAAGTCCAGACCCCACAGCAATATGGCTCACTAGCAAACTGCCCTCTGAAGATTGACAAGTCATTCAGTCCAAGGGTGGCTAGGGATGGGCATTAAATGCTAGCCTTGTCTTACCTGATGCACAAATGAAACAAAACTATTTTAAGAAAACCTGCCACCAAGGAGCAGAAAGCACTCTGTGAATACTCATACCAGAGTCATAAAGAGATGCAGCACAAAAACAGCCCCTTCAGCCCATTGAAGTCTGTATCAACCATCCAACACACTAATGCCAGTTTATTCTCCCCAATTCCCATCAACTCTCCCAGATTCTGTCACTCACCAACATGCTTGGGGCAACTTACAGCAGCCAATTAACCTGTCAACCTACACATTTTTGGGAAGTGGGGGGAAACTGCAGCACCCAGAGGAAGCAGACGTGGTCACAGGGAGAATGTGCAAACTCCACAGTCAGCACGAGAGGTAAGGACTGGACCCAGGATGTTGGAACTGTGAGGCAGCAGCTTGCAACTGTGCTACACTTTTGATGAAGGTCTGCATTTTTCTACTTGGAGCCACAACCTCGCTGATGAATCAGCCCTATATCACACTGTCAAAGCTTTCAGGGAACATAATTACCCCAAAATAACCTAATGAAGGGTCATGTGAATGGGATGGAGGTCAGGCAATGCTGATGCAGAGGTTTAGTGTAAAGTGGGGTGGGATGAAAGAGGTAAAATAGGGATATCCCTAATGGACTCCTGGTTCAGCCTTATACTGAGAAGACCAGATTGTTTTAGAAATGCCCAATAAAGGTCACTGCTACAACAACGTGATCCAAGTTCTTCTTCAACACTCCAAAAGGAGCAAGACGTAAGGACTGACATCATTTTGTGTGTCCCTGAGATGGAAATTAGTTCAAGCATGCAAGGACCACTCAACCTCAAAGTGTCCTGTCAATTTTCTAGAATGACAAAAAATGACCCAGACATGATCATTATTGTGTCTCACTCCAGGGAAAAAAAATCACCTTTTATCCCATAACATTAAAAAGATGCAGCTTTATGGGTCTGCATTTCTTATCATTTGTTTTGCTGTTCTTCCAGGACCCATACCCTGAAAGATTGTGAACTACTCCATCGCAGTGAAGAGTAATTTTCTATAATGGAATGAACTGCTCTCTCACAAACATTGAACAGTACCTTCACAAACTACAAATTGTTCCATTATGGACTGTGAATGACAAACTGATACCGTATGCACGAGATTAACTATTTCCCTTGTGAGCTCCTTCATGGACTATGGATTACTCTTCCATTGGATTTGAATGACTCCCTCATATACTGTGAAGGTACTATGACAATTTCCTTGTGAACTACTCTTTCAGGGAATAAACCACTTTCCTTGGAGCACTGTTTGGCTTTATGGCTGAATATATCAGGCTTGAGAAGAGCAAGGAACCTTGAAAAGTCCGGGGAATAACTAGTTAAACTAATCATGCTGCCTCCAAATAACAAAGCAGGAATAAATTCTGTCCACCTCATACATAAAATGCAGTCATGCAACATGTCCATGACCTTACTAATGATTTTTTTAATGATCTTTTTTGCAGGTTATGGAGAATATTCATACTGCTATGAATTTAAATCAAAGGAATGTAATTATAACTGCATCCCACTCTTCTGATGTCTACCTACTTTCACTACCATAACATTGCCCAGCTCCACCTCAAGTTCAGTATATTCCTGGCAAAAGTCTCTCTCCTCATCTCACCTCCAATAAACTTAAGAAAAAGAAAAACAATGACTGGTTAACAGGGGTAAATAAATGCATTGTTTAGAAGTCCATTAAACAAATGCCAATCACAGTTTTAATAACGGTTAGGTTATAAGCAAAGTCAGATTGCAAACAGTTCTATTCATATATCACTTGCATCCACTGACCTACATTGGCTCTTATAATTATACAGCACAGAAACAGGCCCTTTGGCCCAACTTGTCCATGGTGACCAAACTAGTCCCATTTGCCTGCATTTGGCCACTTTTTCTCCAAACCTTTCCTATCCATGTACCTGTCCAAATGTCTTTCAAATGTTGTAATTGTATCCGCCTCTGCCACTTCCTTTTGTTCCATTTGGTCCAGCTACATTTAAAAAAATGTTTAATTCTATTTAAGATAAGAAAAGATAGGATATCTTTATCAGTCATATGTACTTCGAAACACACAGTGAAATGCAGTTTTTGTGTAGAGTGTTCTGGGGTCAGCCTGCAAGTGTCGCCACGCTTCCGGTGCCAACATAGCATGCCCACAACTTCCTAACCCGTACGTCTTTGGAAAGTGGGAAGAAACCGGAGCACCCAGAGGAAACCCACGCAGACACGGGAGAATGTTCAAACTCCTTACAGACAGCAGCCAGAATTGAACCCGGGTCACTGGCGCTGTAATAACATTGTGCTAACTGCTACACCACCGTGCCTTTCCATGCTCAAATTCCAAAGTCACACCCCTCAATCTCTGTTACATTTGATAAAGTTCTCCAGCTTTGGTCTTGTGTGCTCTTTCCATTTCCTTCTCCCCGCTGCTGGAACCATAACTTTAGCTGTCTAAGTCCTCAGCTCTGGAATTCCCTCCTTAGCTCCTTCCCCTCCTTAAAACTTTTCTCCTTTGACCAAGCTTCTAGTTCTGGTCTTTTGTTTGGTGCTAGTTTTTCCTCTGAAGGCTTTTGCTGAGTTTTTCCACATTAAAGATCCTGTACAGATGTTATTTTGTCAGGTGTGCTCATTGTCCTCCAGCAATCCATCAATTCCACAAATGAAGCACCAGAGATTATGCTTACGTGTCAA
This sequence comes from Rhina ancylostomus, assembly GCA_030265395.1. NCBI lineage: Eukaryota > Metazoa > Chordata > Chondrichthyes > Rhinopristiformes > Rhinidae > Rhina > Rhina ancylostomus. The sequence continues at coordinate 11,566,318 of JARFYF010000046.1, forward strand.
TTAGAAAAGGACTGTGTCAAATTGTATTATGGCTGTTGTGTTTAGTGAACCATCCAAGCTCACATAATCTATAATGTAATCACTTCAGGAGGGAAGAAACAGAATGTGGGAATAGGTTTCATACTTGGGATTTGCAAAATGTTGCACAAGTATAACATCAGTTGTCATTTATTTACAAAGAAAGAAAGACATTCCTATAATGTGCATCTTATCAAGCAATTTAAGATGCTCCAAAGTGTTTTAATTATAACTCTCCCCATGAAAGCACGTTATGCACATTATGATTCCACAGTCATCTAGATGGATTGACATTTAACTTTTTTTTATGTTGACTGAGGGAGCAATGTCAAACAGTGGTTTGGGAGTTAAGGTCAAGGCACCATGTCAGGTTAGGAGGTAGAGGGGTTTAGAATGGGAGAGGAATATTACTTTGAGTGGGGATCCCACTTTCACATTCCATTTCACCATCATCCCTATTCTGGGTCATTGTGACTCTATTTCATGAAAATCAGTGGTCATTGTATATCCATAGATAATGGATCTAAAATCATATCTAAGCCACAGTTGTGGTCATTTGAAAATCTTGTCTGAAGCTCCATAGAAGCAGATAGGCATTCTTACAATTCCTCTACCACTTTCACCCAAGTAGGTTCATGGTGAATGTGCATGGTCCATCTATCAGTGCATTAACCTAGCTGCTGGTATCTCCCAGTATCTGTAGCATTCCTAATGATAACCCCTGGGCTTCAGCATGTTCCCAGCTGAGCAGAACCTGGGCCTCTCCACCTGGCCACCAGTGCCCTCTTGTCTGTGAGCCTGAATCGCCATTGAAAACCCAACTAACTTTATTTGGATGGAAGTGTGAGCAACAGGGCCAGTACAAGGCTGTTTGCCCTGCAGTGATGGTGCTGATTCAGCAGAATGAAGTCCCTGAAGAATTTTCCTAATGCTTGACCTGTGATACTCCCTGTACCTCTGAAAGCCTGGATGAT
>JARFYF010000046.1:11648169-11658883 GCA_030265395.1 Rhina ancylostomus
TGATTCAAAAACTATTTCTTCCAGCTGTGAGGTCAAGGACAAGATGGCATGGTCTGAATAATGGGCAGAATCACCCTAGACCTGGCCCACTACCTGGACTTGTTTCTCACAGTTCCTGTCCACTTACACTTACTTTTGAAGCAGCTGAACAAGTTGATCACCTTTCCCACCTCCATATCCAAGAGATGCTCAGTGAGGCAGAGAGAAGTCTGTGAGGCAAGTAGACCTCAGGCAGGATTTCCCAGAGCACAGCCCCAGAATACCTTGAACATCTATTGCCACCCCGTTGAATGGCAAAGGGCGCAAACCCTTTAAACAGATTTTAAATGATTCTGATCATCAGAGTTAAAAACAATTAACACAGATCTAAATAATTAAGAAGATCTAAAAGTAAATTAATCCAACTAAGTATACATTAAAACATGCACAAGTAATTAAAAAATATCAAATTAAACTGACTGAAACACCGACCTACACTTACCTTTTATTACACAGTTGAAGATCCCATTCAGATGAATGGAGCCACATCTAAGCACCAGTCCTCCCCGGGCATGAAGCTGAGGGCTGGATACAGAGTGCATCAAGATTGTGTCTCTAGTGAGCCAATGCACTATTGCTGGGCTTAGTGGTGACTCCAGCAACAGAGTGGGAGGTCAGACACATCTGACTTTTAGAATTACTCAGTGTTCCACTGCTGGGCCAAACGTGTAGAAGTCAGAGACTTACGGAGGAGTGAACAGCTGTTAGCCAGCTATTTCCTCCTAATCCAATGGCTATCAGCATGATTTGGTCCAATAGAGTGCGGTCTGAAGGGATGAAGTTAGATATCACTTCTATATGCAGAGCTAAAAGATGTTTGGAACTGTCTTCTCTGAGCAGCAATTGATTCAAAGTCATCAGTCATTTTCAGATTGATAAATTTTTAATAAGGAAAATAATCCATTGCATGGAATTACTTTACCGATAGACCATTATTGCATTGAATATTGGAACAGTTTCAAGATGTTAAATGGGCTACTCCTATTCCTCTGTTTCCAGACTTTCAAAGAGATGTAGCTAATTAGCATGGAACAGTTAGCCCCTGTTTTCAACTTTCCACCAAAATAGTTCGCTTAACATACTACAACCTCATGACACCTGTATTTTGAATATTCAATGATTTAGGAAGTGAATTAATAGAGATTTGAAATGGAGATTATGGAGGTGGCAAATATTCACCCGTATTGCCAGCCAGTTGAAAGTACTACAGGCATAAAATCCACAGCATTATCTTGTTTACAGTATATTCTGGTGAATTTATAAAGAAAAAGGTGTACATTTTGGGCCATGTGTGTTAGACCCTGCTATCATTACTCAATTAAGTCTCAAAAGTTGATATTCAGGTCACTTCAACCATTTGACTGCAAAGTCCACAGGACCAGCTCATGGCTATCCTTTGAAATTATTAACAAATCATAGGTACAAATGGACCCCTGCTGAAAGACGCCAACATCTCTCCTGACAATATTCATGTGAAGTTATTTAAGCTATAGCCCTGGATTGCATTATGTAGGAGCTGCAGCTGAAACAGAAATCATTGTCCTATTTCCAAGCATCTTCATATTTTCTGCTAATAATTCTGTTTGTCAAGGTTCTTGCAAGGTTGGGATGATTCACCCAAAGTCTGACCTAGAGTTTACCTTGTGAATGTAGATCTGTATGCCATTTGATCATTGTCTGGTTAGATTTTTGCTTGTTTTGCATTGAAAATATGATATTATCTTTAGGAAAGTTAATTTCCTGCATTTTGGCATTGCATCTATTAAATATTTAGTGCCCTATGAGTTAACTAGCCCACTGTTCCTTCACAAATTTCAAAATTTGCAATTAAATACATTTGTATTGCATTTAAAAAAACCGAGAAACCTTACAGTTTTCTTCTTTTATGCCCTGGAGTGAGTAATCCAGTCAAATACTTAAATATAAACCTTTCCTAAATTGAATAAATGCCTAATTCAGTTTTCCCTTTTTTCCCAAAAACAAATCAAACTCTTTGTTCATGAATGCCCCTTTAAAAATTAATTATAAGCAAACAAATCGTTTAAGCCAAAGAGGAAAAAAAATAAAGACATTCTGCTGAAGGTACAAATTCTTTTATCCCAAGGCATTGAACCAACAAACCTTAAACTTTTAAATCTAATCAGTTTTCTTCATTAATTAATTCAAATATATTTTAGTCTCAGTATGTATGAAAATAATAAACCAATTACCAATGATCAGTTCCACGTTGGATAGGGTGAAGATTGTGTGTTGCATTTAAAAAGTAATGTCAGTTTTGTATGTGTGGATAGAAGGTTATGAAAGTATGTAAAGATCTTAATTTTTTTGTTTCTTTAGGGACACAATGCCATGCAGTGCTATGCAGTCTCAGAGCTTCAGCAACGCAGGTTCAATCCTGACCTCTGGTGTTGTCTGCGTGGAGTCTGCATGTTTTCCCTGTTACCTTATTCCTTCTGGGTTGTCGCCAGAAGTGTGGCGACACTTGCCAGAACACTCTACGCAAAAAATGCAGTTCCTCGAGTGTTTCTATGGACATGTGACTAATAAAGATATCTTATCTTAGTTGGACAGTTAAATTGCCCCTAGAGTAGATGGGTTTCAGAAACTAGGGTGAATTGACAGGAATGTGGGGAGCATAGGTTAGAGGGGGATGGGATTGCCTCGTGAGGCAGCATAGACTCAATGAACCAAATGACCTCCTTTTATGTCTTAAAGAATATTTATCTCAGATCTAGAGACCTCAATAATTGAAACATAGATGTGAATTTGAATCCCACTACAACAGATGGAGAATCCAAATTCAAGTTAGTGACGAGATCTGGAATAATGTAACAGTATTGGCAATTATTAAACTATCAAGTTTTCATAAACACCTCTGTGGCTCAGTGGTATGCTTTAGGGGGAGAAATTTTCAATTCTTACCTGGTCTGGCCTACACATAATTGCAGACTCACAAGAATTGGCTTGACTCTTAACCACTCTCTGAAATGTCCCAGCAAGATATTTGCATCAGAGCTATTATGGATGAGCAATAGACTTTGGTCTAGCCAGCAAGATTGAAATCCCATGAATCAATAAATAATATAAAACTATGCAGATAGAAACAGAAACAAATTGTCCCATCTGGTATTTCCAAGACACATGAACCAAGTTGGCAAGCCAGAACTAATGGTCAACAGATCGATTTTCACACAAGAAAGAAAAGTGAAAATCAAAAGAAAGTGATGGAAAGATTGGATAAATTCCATTGTCTAAGCTTCAGTCTTTTATATATCTGTTAATTAAGTGCCTGAATCTGAAGTCCAACTGTATTGTTTACTCCACATCTTCACTCTGTAGATATAACTAGTTCATATTTTCTCAATTTAGTCTTGTCAGCCTAGATAATTCAATTTTCATTTTCATTTACATTTCTTGCCAATTTTCTTCCAGATATGATAAATAAATAAACATCAGATTTTGGTTTGAAGTTCCTTCAGATTTCAACAGGCAAAATGAAATTTTAAGTAGAATGGATAGGAGGAAGCATGTATTGATTGGTTTGTAGTGGTATATGTTTTGCTATTTAAGTATTTCATAGGGGCCTCTGGTGGAATAGAATAACATAATTGATCAGGCTCCTGTAATATTTTTCATGTCCTCTTCTATTAGATTCTGTTGAAAATCTGAGGTTATTTTTGTGTTTACTTGAAGTTCTCAAATAATCCTGTTGTAAATCCTTTAAGCATATTTCAAACACTGGGAATACCATTTATGATTTTACTTCATGGTCATTGTGGCAACAAATCTTATTGCAAAGTCTGGGAGCTTAATTGTCCAACTAAGATACCAATAATGTAGTAAAATCAAAGCCTTTATCTGGAAAATGGTTGAATTTATTACATTGTCATTATCCTAATTCTCAACAGTATAAAGTTACTCCTACGTATCTTGCTTGAAAGCTGTCATTACCAAGAAATTCAAATTCAGTATTAGTTTGTCAATGAGTCTGAGTAGGGGGCATCAGAGCTCAGCATTTGTGGGGGTGGGATAGGGATCTAGTACATGAGGCCATCAAAGGATTGGGCAGAAAGTGAAGAGGTCCATGAGGTCAGGGCAAACTACGGAACTGAAGCAGGTGGCATGGGTCAGAGGGTGTGGGGAAGATCAGATGTAGAGGGGCTGTTGGGGATAGGAATATTTATGGGGACAGGGGAAGGCTCAAGACATAGGTAGGTACTCTGCTTATCTTGGAGGCCTCCCAGTTTGGCATTCTGATATTGTCATAGGAGTACCAATGACATGTGCCACCATGATATGTTTCCCAGCAAAATGGTCCACATGGAATGACATCATCCCCAGCATTCCTGTCATTAAAATAATATAGTGATCACAAGGGTGCCTCTTGAAAGAAAATACCCAGATGAATTTTCCTAGTGATGCAATATGACCTACAAATGACAGCTATCATATTTAATTCTGGAAAAATAAACTCAGTAGCATAACACCTGAAAACTAAAGTCAACTAGTTGAAGTTTGGGGCATCTTATTGCTAAGGGAAAAGTTTACGATAAGAAATGGAGTTGAGTCTAACCTTGAAACTTCCAGCAACCATGATAAAGAAATAAATCTCCTCTTATCAACCACAGCAGATGTGTGACAATGAGTAAAGCAACATCAAACATCGTGACTGACACTTCGTTCCATCTGTGTATTTATCCATATAGCCATCTGTTAACAAAATTGTCTGCAAGGATTCACCACAATTATTCTAGATTCTCTTTAGCAAGCTAAAGCTATAATGAATCTCATTGCTGTAAGCATTGCAGGCTAAGTCATTCCATTGTTTGATAGAATGCCTCTTGTTGTGCCGAGGTTACTGGAATCTGACAAACACAGACAAATGTGAATATGAGTAATTTCTACATAAGCAAAATTAAGTTTTGAGCACCTCATTAACTTGTAATGATGGGTGGCTATTATGCATACTTTAAAAAAATTCCACAGAACTGATTATAAGCAAAAATAGAAGTGCACTAAATAAGAGATAACCCAATGAAAAATTCAGGGAATTGGTTGGGTGGGAGAAGACAAAGAGTAAGAGTAATATTTGCATGATACAATTTGCAGAATGAATATGATAGTTGCATCAAACAATTTGCAGATAAATATTTGGAAAGACTGAAGAATTGAGGGTAATGGGGAACTGACACAGAAGAGGGGTTGAGGCCAGTACAGATCAGTCACGATCATACTGAATTGTGGGGCAGGTCCAGGAACTCAGGTGGCCCACTCCTGCTCTTATTTTCTTGTGTTCTATCCACATAAGTCTTGTAAAGTTACTGGGTGTTTACCAAGATAAGTCAATGGCTAATGGAATGTTAGCCTTCATCACAAGAGAGATGGAATGCAAAGGCGGAACTTGAGCACAGCAGCTCACTGAGTTTTGGAAGACCTGACTTATGAAAATCTGGCTTCATGTGAATTCTCCCATACAATTCAATGACTGGACGCAGTATATGTTCCATTAGTTTAATTAGGGATAGTGTTAGGGTCAATATTCAATGAACTGAGAGTATTATAGAGTGGACATGGGTAGCTGTAGAAAATGGGCATTTCTGACTTATGAAAAATTTGGCTTAGAGACAGCTCTCAGAAACAAAACCCTTACATAACCTAGGGACTACTTGTACTGTTCGATAGAACAACTGGAGTGCAGGTCCTCCCCTGGTTATGAACACCCAACTTATGGACAGCCTGTGCATATGAACGAGCATCTGGGAGACCAGCGGGATGGATTTTCCAGTTGCTGTGGGGCTGCAGGAACCTTCTGCTGTGTGGGAACTCGGTCCGTGCCAATATCATTGCAGAGAAATCTGAATGTCTGAGTTAAACGCACTCATTAAACTACACATTGCTCTTGGTTGACATAAGTTTTTATTTAAATATATTGCCAGGCAGATACATTTCTGACTTCTGAACTGATGGGATTATGAACAGTTCTCTAAAATGGAACCCTGTTGTAACCTGGTGGGCCTTGCAGTGCATTCAATCTGAGTGATCAGACAGGAAAATGGGCTTGATCTACAGGATTGGGCTTGGTATTGAATGACACAGCAGCCTGAAAGATCCCTATTTTTCATGTTTAGGAAGGACACACCAGTAATAGAAATTCATCAGAATGATACACGGGCTTGCAGCATTAAATTATAAGGAATGCTTTGCAAATAAGGTTGTTTTTCTTTCAGTATCAACTTGGGGATGAAAAGCAAGAAGAGGGAACTTCCAGTTCTGAGGAAGGGTCCCTGACCCGAAACATTAACTGGTTTCTCTTTTCACAGATGCTCCTTGACTGGCTGAGCTCTTCCAGCATTTCTGTTTTTGTTTCATTGTGGACATTCCTGGTAGACACAGTTCCAAAGCTTCATAATTCCACTTGCCTTGTAAAGAGAAGAGCGTCCTAAGGTCATCCCTGTGTAGCCTAGCTCTAACTGTAAGGTTATGGATGCTTCTTCTTACTCCTCAACCAAAGGAAAATAAATATTTTTAATTCACCTCCAACTGTAATAAATATCTCAACCACATAACACCTTCATCCCCAAATCTTGAACCTATGACCTCTTGTTTCAGACTCCCCTACCCCAGAGAAAAGACTAACCATCTACCTTATCTATTTCCAGGCATGGTAGTGTAGAGGTTAGCGTGACGCTATTACAGCACCAGTGACTTGGGTTCAATTCCGGCCACTGTCTGTAAGGAGTTTGTACATTCTCCCCGTGTCTGCGTGGGTTTCCTCCAGGTGTTCTGGTTTCCTCCCACATTCCAAAGACGTACAGGTTAGGAAGTTGTGGGCATGCTACGTTGGACTGGAAGTGTGGCGATACTTGCGGGCTGCCCCCAGAACACTCTACGCAAAAGGTGCATTGCACTGTGTGTTTTGATGTACATGTGACAGATAAATAAATATCTTGTATTTTACATATCTGTATTGTTAAACAGTGTTATACAGCACAGACGAGTGAATAGAGAACTTTGGAATTTAGGACAAGGCCCATTTTCTTGTATGATTCAGTGAGTGACTAGTGACTTAAAGCTGACCCTTCAACGGTGTGCAAGTGCAAATGTCATCCGGATATAACACATCCAGAGTGACTGATGCTGGTTCTGGAGCTGAGGTGATATATGTTGAAGACTTTGCCATTTATCCTGTAGATTATTCCCATCATGCAGGAAACTTGTTGGAGATAAGATGCAGCATGGTGATATGAAAAATAAAGAGTGTTGGAGTTAAAACGCAGCCTTGGCTTGACTCCATTCTATACCTAGTGAATCTGTTGGATAGAAGCAAGGCTTGTGTGGCATCTTTACTCTAACATAGAGCGGAGGTGATTTTCTGAGGGTGGGTAAGTTTGGGAAGGGTTCGCCACAGTCCGTTTTGTGCACAAATTCAAAGGCTGTTGTAAGGTGTGGACTCTAGGGATTGTTTTCTTCACATAAACTGCACTGGTTCAAGAAGGTAGTCACCATCATTGTCTCAAGGCAATTGAAAAAGGGCCATAAATGTGGGCCTTAACGGCAATACCCATCTTCCCTCAACAAATATATAAATGAAAGACATGCACAATATACTTCATTAAAAAGGTGAGCAGAGCCATTAAAATTGACCATTATTGGCCATGTTACTTCTTGTGTAACTTTATCAGGAAACCAGGGAAAATTTATTACTTTTCTAACCATTGGTTTTATTAACGTAGAAGCATCCTCTTCACAGTTACAGCCACTTCCAACTTTAGTTAGAAGTACAACATGAAGCTTGGAATAGTTGAGGTTTTCTACCTCCAAGCAAATATTGTCCATTGACATCTTTCTGTTCGAGCCCAGGACTATTTAGTTAATTGTTTCCTCATGCTTACTTCAGATAGCAGACTCTGTATCTTTCCTGCTGTTCCAAAAACAGCTTCCAGGAATGGTCCGTTTCCTTTGCGTCTCTGGTGCTTGGGGCACAGGCAGACGGCTGTGTTCCTCAGATCTACCTCATCTCCCCTTGTCTTTTATGAGTATAGCACAACTTGAATTGGAGCTGCAGACACAAGATACATTCTGCTCTGAGCAATGTCATGTTTTGAACACATCCACTTGCTTCCTTACAACTGGCATTTTAAAATCCACAGTGAGAAGTCCAAAATCATTCACCATAAATTATAATCATTAAAAATGTTGGATCAGCTGGAGTTGGATGGCTTACCAGTAATTATTAAGTTAGAATTTGATTTGGGTTGAAACAGAAGTGATGTAGAGTTGGGCATAGTGGTCAGGATGCTTTATTTGGCAAGTGGATTAGACATGTGCTGAAGAGTTTTGCTCAGTGGAGGCAGAAGGTACTTCATTAAAGTTTAGCTTGAGTACAACTTAGCCGTACATCTTGCTTTGTCCAGCATTCTTCTGACAGTTGCTGACTCCTGATTGGCCAAATGTCAGGCCTCTCCACAGGATACTGAATACAGTGCTGGTCCTTAGTCCTGGGATCCCTTTGTTTCAAAACTCCCACTAGTATGAGAAAAATGGAAATTGTGAGAATGTTGTAATGTTGTCTTTTACCCCTTTTACTACATTACAGATGATGTATATTTGTGGCTATTGTCATAGAGTCATACATCACAGAAAGAGGCCCTTCAGGCCACCACATCCATGCTAACTACCAATCACCATCTACACTAATCCCATTTTTGAGCTCACAATTCGAGTACTTGTTATGGTCGAGTTTATTGTCATACACACAAGTACGTGTGTGCGCAGGTGCAGTGATAAACTTACAGCAGCATCACAGGCACAGATTCATATAAGCAGTACTCGAGGAAAACATATTAAACATAAAGCAATTTTTACAAGAAAAAAAAGTTCATTTAAGTGTCAAGTCTAGATACTTGTTAAATGTTATGAGAATACTTGCCTCCATAATCTGCATTCCAGATTACAATGACCATCTTGGTGATTTCTATTTTATCAGATTCCCTTTAAATTTTTTACGCTAAACTTCTGGCGTCTAGTTTTAGATAACTCTGCTGTGGAGAAGAGTTTCCTACTATTCACCCCAACGATGCCCTCAGTTTTGCATACTTCAGTCAGGTCCCTCCTCAGCCACCACTGCTCTAAAGAAAACAGACCCAGCCTAACCGCCCTCTCATTACTGAGATGCTCCATCCTGGTGAATCTTCTCTGCACCCTCTCCAGGGCAATCACACCTTTCCTGTAGTGGGGTGACCAAAACTGCACAAATACTTCAGTTGTAGCCTCACTAATGTTTTATGTAGCTATACCATAAACTTCCGTAACTTTGGAGCTCTAGCTTGTTTATTTGCTTTGTTTTATGGTACTGGCAAATGGAAACACTGGTCAAAGCAAGTCTAAATTTCCAATTTAAGATACAGCTCTCTTAACCAAATTCAAGGTTCTATAAGCAATCTGAGTGGAAAGGAAATGCCGTTCCTTGTACTTACTGAACCAGATCTTTGCCAAGAATTTCAATCAAAATATTTGACAGTTGAATGTGCAGACCATTAACACTGAATGGATAGGGTGAATTTTACAGCTAAATGGAATGCATGCCTTATTAAATATCAATTAACACAACCAAGCCTCTGGCTTGTCTTCAAATGCAGTAATAAATCACTCGACCTTGGACACTAATACTTTAATTGAATATTAAAACCCATTTAGAAAATGGTGTATAGATGTGTGTGTACATAGGGTGATTTTGTTAGAAAATGTGAGTGATTGATGCACCACTGTCTTGACCTAGTCACAGGGAAGATACTATGAAAGCCAACTGTTCAGATGCTGTGTTGTAGCAAGCTATTACATCACCTTGAGATTAGAGAATTGACTCTTATCAGTGGTTGCTGGGTACCCAAAATACTTCTTAAAAAATTTCACCCAATTTCATCATATGAAGGAGACTCAAATAGTCTAGAGGTTAGCATTTATTTTCCAAATGCGCGGTTTTAAAAAGGAAATACTTACATGGATTTATTTTTCTTAGATTGGTATCAGTGGCAGAAAAGTGCATTATTTAAAAACAGAGATAATTCCAAATGGGCATCAAAGGGAAAACACTCCAGTAATTAGTGGGTTGGAGTCATATCTCAATCAAACTAACTTGGTTGTGGTTGTCAAAGTTCAATCATCCCAGCCCCAGGACTTCGCTGCAGGAGTTCCTCAATGTAGTGCCCTCGACACATTAATCTTCAGCTGCTTCTTGGTAACTTCCCTTCAAGGTAGATGTGGGGATGTTCACTGAAGATGGTATGTTGTTCAATGCCATTTGCAACTCCTCAGTAAATAAAATAGTCCATGTCTGCACACAGCAAGATAAAGGAATGGGTAGATAAATGGCAAGTCATGCTCGCACCGGAGAAATGCTATCTAACCAATTGCCTTTGATGTTCAATGGCATTACAGTCACTGAATCTCCCACCAGCAGCATCCTGGGAGGTCACCACTGACTAGAAATTCAATTGGACCAGCTACATAAATAACAGGTCGACAACAGCTGGGTTTCACCATGTCATGATGCATACAGATCCAACTACTCTCAAAATACTTAAAATCACCCACTTGGTAAGTGCCCCATCAAACACCCTAAGCATCCATTTCTTCCACCACTCGGACACAGTGGCTGCAATGTCTACCCACAAAA
>JARFYF010000046.1:11764612-11774831 GCA_030265395.1 Rhina ancylostomus
GGGTTAATTACAATGGGATTAAAAATAGTCTTTCCAAGCCTCAGGTATATAAAAAACCAGTCACTTTCCATTGAAACTACTTCCAATTTGTCTCCCGAAACAGTGTCATCAGCTAAACCCTGGGGTACAGATGAAAGTTACATTACATTCTCCCAAACTAGGTGCAAGGTCCCAATTCTGCCTATTTATATCCTCTCACAAAGGAATATTTGTTTTGGATAGGTGAGCTCAGCAGTTCTACAGAAAAAATAATGGTCAAGAGGAGGAACAGAATGAGCAGGTCATTCACCTAAGAAAAGAATAATGGAATAACGCAGTCACGGTACAACTCTAACTGTAGCCTTATGGCTCAAGTGGACACTTGAATGAAGTAGACAGAACAGGACTCTCTCAAACGTTGCACTCACAGAGGCCTTGAGATTAAGTGGATAATGCTACCATCTGAATGGTGGTGGCTGCGTTTGCTACCCATGATCGGGTGATTACAGTGAATGCATCAGTGCAATGAACTTCCAAGGCAACATGCTGGACTGAGCTGAAAGATCCCAATTCACCAAATATAATCGACAGTAAGGTGAGGAGGTGTCCTTGCTGCCAGCATTGACTAATATTAGCAGGTGTGACAGTTTGGATCCTGCCCTCTGGAGAACTGTGAGAAGCAAAATTTTGATTTAGAAGAACATTTTTAGAATGTTGTTTGATGTTGTTCCTCTGCAGACTTCATGTTTCCTTATGATGTAGAAAGAAGCCATTCAGCCCACAGAGTCTCAGAGCAATCCCATTCGCACGTATTTAATTATGACCTATTTTCTTTCCTATGCCTATCATTTCCACCCTGATTCTCCTTGGGGTAAGTTACTGTAATCAATTAACCTACCAACTGACATGTCCTTGGGATATGGAGGAAACCAGAGCACCCAGGGGAAGTTCCACACAAATAGCACTGGAGGTCGGGATTAGAGACCACTGGAAATTTTCTTCTCAACTACAGAAGTAATAGTAATGGGATTCACATTTGGCATTTTCTTGTATTCTTTTCAATGGGATTGAGAGTCACGTACAGAATGAAGAAATAGAGTTTGTGTTAGAACGTGAAGAGTACAGACTAAAACATGACCTCCTTCCATAGAAGGTAAAAGACAGAGAGAACTCAATGTGAAATGAGTGTGTTTTACCAAAGAGGCTACAGGATATTTGTAGTAAATTTCTGTACAGAAGTCTACTTCTAAGATCAAACACCTGAACATCTCTACTTCTAAAAGTTCCCATTTAACTCAGCTCTCAGCATATCTCAAGCAAGAGATGGTGGTACTTTTACAAGCACAGTCAAATAAACGGGCTTTGCACTGGATGGTACTAAACTGAAGGGTGTCAACCCAAAACCTCAACTGTCCAAACAAATGGTATATATTCCCATCTCATTTCCTGCACTCAGCATTCTTTACCAAATAATTTAGCCTTGAGCCTTGCATTCACGCTAGTCCCAACATTGTGGAAGATAGGAATATTTATTAGTTCCCTCATTGGCTGGTATTATTCTGCATTGACTGTGAGAGGGTTCCTTTGGTTTGACCTGTTGATTGCAGGACTCCTTTGCTCTGTCTATAACTTGCAGTACGTGTAGCTCTGTGTTGTAGTTTCACTGAGATAGTCCCTAATGTGCTTGACATTTTTGGAACATTATTTTGGTATTGCTCCTCGACACAAAACCTCATATTTCCTTATGACGGAGACACAAGAGATTCTGCAGATGCTGGAATCTGGAGTAAAACACACAAAGTGCGAGAGGAACTCAGCAGGTCAGGCAGCATCTATGGAGGGAAATGAACAGTCGAAGTTTCAGGCCGAGACCCTTCATCAGGACTGGAAAGGAAGAGGGCAGAAGCCAGAATAAGAAGGTTTAAATAAGGAGACAGAGAGTGCCACAGCCTGGAGACGGATCAGGCCGAGGTCGGAGCCAGAGGCGGCCAGGGCCGAGGTCGGAGCCAGAGGCGGCCAGGGCCGAGGTCAGAGCCAGAGGCGGCCAGGGCCGAGGTCAGAGCCAGAGGCGGCCAGTGCCGAGGTCAGAGCTGGAGCTGGCTGGTGCCGAGGTCAGAGCCAGAGATGGCCGGGGTCATGGCCTGGAAGTAGCTGGTGCTGAGGTCGCAGCCGGATCAGGCCAGTGCCAAGGTCGGAGCCAGAAATGGCCGGTGCCGAGGTCAGAGCTGGAGCCGGCTGATGCCGAGGTCGGTAACGAAGGTGGTGGGTGCTGGGTCCTGGAGCCTGCTGAGGTCAGAGCTGGAGGCGGGGGAGCTTCCAATCCTTCCGGGATGTTTCCTTATGATGTGGAAAGAGGTCATTCAGCCCACTGAGTCTCTGCCAATTTTCAGAGCAATCCCATTTCCTGACATTTCATTGTAATCTATTCTCTTTTACATACAAATCATCTCCACCCTAATTCTCCTACCACTGACCCACAATATTCAGGTTTGGACTGATAAATCTATCCGGCCCTGCCACATAATGAAGACCATCCATCCCTGAATGACACATATTCCATAAGTTTACTTTGTGGAATATGGGTCTGTGGTGATCTCAGGATTGCTACCTATACCACATGCCAATGACGCATGAAATAGGAAGATAGTGCAGCTTAACACGTGACTAAGGAAATGATGCTGGGAGAGGGCTTCAGATTTTTGGATCATTGGGTTCTCTTCCAGGACAGGTGGGACCTGTACAAACAGGACAGTTTGCACCTGAATTGGAGGGGGACCAAATATCTTTGCAGGAAGGTTTGCTGGAACTGCTGAGGGTCATTTAAACTAGAGTTGCAGAGGATTGGGAACCAGAGTGGCAGGGCAGCCAGTGGTGTGGCTGTGGGGAAAGCAGATGTTAAGTCATCAAGCAAAGACAGAAATCGACTGGTTGATGAGCATGGTGGGACTAATGTTCTGAGATGTGTCTACTTCAATGTACGGAGTATTGTAGGAAAGGCAGATGAACTTAAAGCATGGATCAGCATGTGGAATTATGACATTGAAGCCATTAGGGAGACTTGGTTGCAGGAGGGGCAGGACTGGCAGCTAAATATTCCGGGGTTCTGATGTTTTAGACATGATAGGGAGGGAAGTATTAAAGGGCGAAGGGTGGCATTACTCATCAAGGAAAATGTCACGGAAGTGCTCAGAGAGGTCATACTGGAGGGCTCATCTACTGAGGCAATATGGGTGGAACTGAGGAATAAGAAAGGGATGACCATGTTAATGGGACTATATTATATACCTCCCAGTAGTCAGCGGGATTTCGAGGAACAAATTTGTAGAGAGAGAGCAGGCAGTTGCAAGAAATATAAGGCTGTGATAGTAGGTGATTTTAACTTTCCATATATTGACTGGGACTCCCATAGTGTAAAGGGATTGGATGGGATAGAGTTTGTCAAACATGTTCAGAAAAGCTTCCTTAATCAATATGTAGAAAAATTGCAGGGTCCCTGGCAGAGATAGTTAAAATGTCCTTAGACATGGAAGAGGTGTCAGAGGACTGGAGAACAGCTAATGTTGTTCCGCTGTTTGACAATGGCTCTAAGAATAAGCTGGGAAGTTATAGGCTGATGAGCTTGATATCAATCATGGGTAAATTATTGGAAGGCATTCTAAGATGCAGGTTATATAAGTATTTGGATAGACAGGGCCTGATTAGGGATAGTCATCATGGCTTTGTGTGTGGTAGGTCATGTCTAACCAATCTTATAAGAGATTTTCAAAGAGGTTACCAAGAAGCTTCATGAAGGAAAGGCCATGGACGTTGTCTACATGGACTTTAGCAAGGCCTTTGGCCATGGACATTGTCCACGTGGACTTTATCAAGACCTTTGACAAAGTCCCACATGGAAGGCTGGTCCAGAAGGTTAAGCTGCTTGGCATTCAGGATGAAGTAGTCAATTGGATCCAACATTGGCTGAGCAGGAGAAGCCAGAGAGTGGTAGTAGATGGTTGTCTCTCTGACTGGATGTCTGTGACTAGTGGTGTGTCACAGGGATCAGTGCTGGGTCCGTTGTTGTTTATCATCTATATTAATGATTTAGATGATAACGTGGTAAACTGTGTCAGCAAATGTGCGGATGACACCAAGATTGGGGGCATAGTGGACAGTGAGGAAGGTTATCAAAACTTGCAGCATGATCTTGACCAGCTAGGAAAATGGGCTGAAAAATGGCAGATGGAACTTAATGTAGACAAGTGTGAGGTGATGCACTTTGTGAGGACAAACCAGCATAAGACTCTGAGGTGTGCAATAGAACAAAGGGACCTGGAAATACATCCATAATTCTTTGAAAGTGGCATCACAATTAGATAGGGTCATAAAGAGAGCTTTTGGCATATTGGTCTTTATAAACCAGGGCACTGAGTACAGGAGTTGGAATGTTCTGTTGAAGCTGCACAAGATATTGGTGAGGCCAAATTTAGAGTACTGTGTGCAGTTCTGGTCACCTGCCTACAGGAAAGATATCAATAGGCTTGAAAGAGTGCAGAGAAAATTTACAAGGATGTTTTCAGGACTTGAGGACCTGAGTTATTGAGAAAGGTTGAATAGGTTAGGACCTTATTCCCTGGAGTGCAGGAGAATGAGGAGATCTTATGGAGGTGTACAAAATTATAACGGGTATAGACAGGGTGAATGCACGCAGGCTTTTCCCCTCAGATTGGGTGAGACTAGAACTAAAGGACACAGGTTTAGGGTGAAAGGTGAAATATTTAAGGGGAATCTGAGGGGAAACTTCTTCACTCAGATGGTGGTGTGAGTGTGGAACAAGTTGCCAGCAGAAGTGGTAGATATGGGTTCAACTGTAACATGTAAGAGAAGTTTGGATAGGTACATAGATGGGAGGGGTTTGTGGAGATATGGTCCGGGTGCAGGTAAATGGGACTAGGTAGAAGATCAGGCGGAATGGACTAAATGGGCCAAAGGGCCTGTTTCTGTGCTGTAGTGCTCAATGACTCTATGACTCTATTTTGATTGTATATAATTTCATTGATTAAGGTAACTGGAGCTCCATTGATACATAGGGCTCTACTCATCACAGTCAAAGTTTATTACAGGATACTTAGTTCCTTGCTAATATTAAAAGATGAAAAATGAAAGTTAGAAAGTTTTGAGTTCCACTAATGTAGCTGCAGGTTTGATAGATGAGAGAATCTAAATAGAGATATTCATTCAGTGAATAAACTTGTTGACAGCCCCAGGAGTCTAACTGAAAGGTTAATGCAATCATAATATAAATAGTAGAGTGCTATTTCCTAGTAGGATACTGTGGATCAAGCTAAATTAAATTCCTCTAATTTTAGACTAATAACTTCTCCAATACATCCTTCACTGACAATATGAATGATGTCATTATATAAGTTATAGGCAGAATGGGTAAATGCTATGTACAAGTAAGATACTGAATATCACACACTCTTGTATTCATTTAAACCAAATATTGAGACAATTTTCTTGTAACCTCTGCCAGCCAGGTATTATCTTCGATGCAATCTGCTAATTTTTTTCTGGATCAGTCAGCAGTGAACAGTTGTGATATCAAACATATTCTTATTTCAAATGTATAAGGGACAATGCAAGAGAATAAAGGGCTTTGAGACATAGCTGTAATAGGATATATAATGGACATAATTGGTTAAGTCTGACATGTCTCTGAGAAGATGATCTAAGCAACTAGTGATCCATTTGGATGATTTGCAGCAGTCAGATAATCACACGACTATCAGCTGTGAGAATAGCATCCTGAGTGAAGAATATATTCAATATGTCACAATGCTGAAATCACACACTTCTAGTCCAATAACTGAAACTTATTCTGAATGAGATTTTCTATTTTCAATCCTTTGCCCCTCAATATGATGCATTGCCTGGCTCTGACTGTTCAAGTTATGTCAAAATAGAAAAGGGAAACCATGGAAAGCGTCAACTATATCCTTCCTTGTGGTATTCCTTTAATAAGTCTTCAGACGTAATTCTATCTGTCCACTCAGAAAATGAGGAACAGAGACAAAGCAACATTTTATCAACATTATGATCATCTTCATTCCTATGAAAATCTTATTCTCTTCCTCATTCTTCGTAAGATACCATTCTGGATGCTTTTCCTTTAATCTGAATCTCCACTTTGCCAGAATACAAGCAGATTGTGCCATCTTCTTCTCCAGAAGTACAGAATTATACAATTGTTACAACACAGAAGGAAACCATAGGCCCATAGAGTCCAACATGGTCCAACAGAACAATCTGATCAGTACCATTTCCCCAGAGCCCAGCAATTTTTTTTTCACTTTCAGGTTTTTATCTAATTCCCATTAAAAAGCCACTGTTGGATCTGTATTCACCACACCCTCAGATTGTACATTCTAGGTCATGACTGTGTCAAAGAGCGTTTTCCTCATTTGACTCCTGGGTCACTTCAATCTAACAACTTCTGAAGTGTGACACTTCTGCAATTCCATTCATTCTCACATCACACAGCAACTAAACTTGAAAGCCCTTTGTCATATCCTGAGTTTGTGAAAAGTCCCATATAATTGCATTGCATGTTTTTGTTTGCAAAGTTTAAACTTGGTCTCAACATCTCATTACTTTTAATGGATCTGGGTCTTGTATCTTGTTCTCTGGCAAAATGGGGTAGAATTTCCAACATCCTCCAAATTTCAAACCTCCTCTCCCCACCACAATACTCAAATCTGCAGTGAGAAAACAATGAAACCAGCTTCTCTTTGGACTAAGCTGTCTCCTTTACTTCATTTTTACCAACTTCCACATTTTCCTTCAAAACAAAGAAATGAAAAAAAGAGCTATTCGGAAAAAAAAGGCAATCAACAAAAACAGTGCAGGTGTCACTTAAAGTGCCAAGATCTATTTTCCTGCCAAGTTTCATAGATTCCTTTGGGGAGGTATTGCCAGAAGGATTGCCAGAAACCAGTGCAAAATTGGAATGTGCATCCGAAAGCATTGACTTCACAAGTTAAACACAGGTTTCCTTTCCATTAAAATGGCAAACAGTAGGCATGAATCCATCAACACAAAGCAACACACTGACCAGAGCCTCTACAAGACTTGCAGCTCCAATGCCTGAACCTCCTAATTCCCCATACATTTCATCAGCAGCCTCCAGAATACCTTTTAAATAACATTACACAGGTTGCTGTAGGCTCAGAGAACCAGCTCTTAATGCCAAAGCAGGGGATGGGGCCAAAAATAGTCATTAAGATTCAATTAGCATTTTCAAGTGTTCTAGCTCGCTGATTGACCTAAAATGTCAACTGGTGTGCCCGGGACAGCAAGACACTGCAGAGAGTAGTGGACATAGCCCAGCACATGACAGAAACCAGCCTCCCCTCCATGGACTCTATCTATACTTCTGGCTGCCTTGGTGAAGCAGCCAGAATAATCAAAGACCCCGCTGACCAGGGTCATTCTCCCTTCTCCCCTCTACCAGCAGGCAGAAGATACAGGAACCTGAGGCCACATACCACCAGGCTCAAGGACAGCTTCTATTCCACTGTGATAAGATTATTGAGTGGTTCCCTTACACAATGAGATGGACTCTGACCTCACAATCTACCTTGTTATGACCTTGCACCTTACTGTCTACCTGCATTGCATTTCCCTGTAGCTGTGACACTTTACTCTGTATTCTGTTATTGTTTTTACCTTGTACTATCTCAATGCACTGTGTAATGAATTGATCTGTACGATCAGTATGCAAGACAAGTTTTTCACTGTACCCCCGGTTCAAGTGACAATAATAAACCCATACCAATACTATTTTTTTTTCCACAGATGCTGACTATTTCTAGTATTTTTCTGGATTTCCACTATCTGTAAAATTTTGTCTTTGGAATTTCATGCTTGGTATCATATATTAAATCACAATGCCATTGAAAATGTCTTCTCCATTGGCTGAAGGTTTGTGAAGAGGAAATCAGAAGTGAATGACTATCCTTGAAATCAAAGCATCATTTGATATCAAGGAGCACTGGTAAAACTGAAGTCAATGGGCATCAAGGAGAAACCACTCCAGAGTTTAGAGTCAGACCTTGCAGAAAAGAATGTCATTGTCATTACTGGAGATAAATCTCCCAGCCCCAGGACCCCACTGTTGGAGTTCCCCAAGCAGTGTCCTCTTAAAACCCTCTTCAGCTGGTTTATTAATGACCTTTTTTCTCTCATAAGATCAGGAGCAGGGATGTTCACATTGTTCAATTCCAATCATAACTCCTCAGCCTGTAAAGCAGCCCATTGCTGCATGCAGTAAACCCCAGGCGACCCTCAGAGCTGGGCTGATATGTGGAAAGTGACATTAGCACCACAAAAGTGCTTGCCAGTGACCAACAAAAGAGAATCCAACTATCTAATGTTGATTTTCAACAGCATTACTGTTGCTAAGTCCCCACCATCACTATTTTGGGGACTAGAAACACAATTGGACATCCACATGAATACTATTCTCACAAGAGCAGGTCAGGGGCTGGGTATACTGGGTTAAAATCTGCGGTTGTTTGGAATTCATCATTTCTGATGAAAGGTTATGGACCTGAAAGGTTAGCTCTATTTCTCTAATCACAGATGCTGTCTGAGCTGTTGAGTATTTCTAGCATTTTTTAAAAAAAAATTATTTCACACATAGTCTGCTGGTGGAACAGGCACAATGACCACTGACTCAAATTTCTTGTTGCCTATAGGAGGTTTTGATTTTTGTTAAGTGGCAATAGAAATTCATATAAGATCTGTGCTCATATTCTTTCAGGGCAATGAAAAATATAGAATATTTGATTGATGATACCTAGGCTCAAAAGAATGGAATAAAATTGTCAGGAGATTGACATCTGGCTCTGAATAGATCAAGAATTTCAGATGAGGTAAACTAACACAAGCAGCTGGGTACATCCTTTGGAAGCATAATACTTAAGTTTACATTGTTTTGTTCATGGAGTAAATTGTTTGTGTACGTATACTGAGTGAGGGGCTAATAGTTGCTTCAGCTTGAGATTGCAGCTTTTATTCTGGTTTGCTTATCGGCATATTCCATGGGTAATGTTAATGATGCAGCAAGGGCATTTGCTGTCTCTTTGTCAGCCAGAGTTTTACTCTATTCAACCACATCATCTCTCATTAAGCAGGTTCAGCAGTCTAATTTTGTCATAAATTTTCCATAAAGTTAATTTTTGGATATACCAGTTCTAAATGTCCTCATATTTTAATTTCACATTTTCCAAATTTAGCTCTGACAAGGAGGGAAATAACATTTTCTACACTGATTTTCTGTAGAAGCATAATTCCTGCTGAAAGTGCACTGCCTCTCTGTCCAGTGGAAATTATGAACTAATTACATTAGCCTCATGTAAAAACTTCTAATAAACATAAACAAAACAATATTTAATGTATATATTGATTTAACAAACATCCATCACCATCCAGTGTTAATCCTTTTTACCAGCATTTGCAAGTGCCACTGATTTATCTGGTGCAGCTCATTTTAGGTAAATAGTACTTGAACTTTCTCCGACTGATTGCCTGGAATGTTGACTTGCACAATGAAATGCACCACACCTGCATCTGAATGAGACTGGATGCTGATTACTTATCTAACTCCAATCATTCACTGTGGTTTAGCGACCACACAGAGCCAGTGCCCTTTACTCTGCCATGGTAGGCAGGAACCCAAATACTAATGCTGTTTCCTAAAAAGCAGCAAGTGTTCTGCCCATTCTGTCTGAAATGAGGCAGGGTCATGTCTCCCAGGCTGCATCTCAGGGTGTTAGCAAAACCACCTCAACCCGAGAAGGCTCATTTTGACATGCAACAGCTTGATAACTCATGCAGCTCAGGTTGCACCTAGGAACAGGACTAAATTAAGATTCAGGGTCCATCCATCATGCACTAACACAGTGATAAGAAGCACCACACACTTAGACAGACTTACAATTTTCACGTCATCATAACTATATGTCTAAACTTGACTGTTTTTGAGGTGTGGTAATTGATTTTTTTAAAACATTGTGTGACCAGGAGATTTGAGAGTTGTCAAACACAGAAAATGTCCTGCAGATGACAAAGGATTTTAGAGGTGGTGATATTATAGTTATATACATTTCATCCAGTAGGCAGATGTGAAAGTCAGTCCAAGGCCTCCTTCTCTGAGAATAACACAAATCTCTCATGCAGTCAGCAAATGGACTCTCCT
>JARFYF010000046.1:11780496-11791916 GCA_030265395.1 Rhina ancylostomus
GTTACCATTGACCTGAAACTCAACTGAACCAGCCACAAGAGCAGGTCACAGGCTGGATAAATGACTCACCTCCTTACACTCCATTTACTTTCCACCAGCTACAAAGCATAAGTCAGGATGGAATACTCTCTACTAGTCTGGATAAGTGTAGCTCCAACAATATTCCAAAAAACTCAACACCTTCAGGACAAAACAGTACACTCAATTGGCACCGCAACCATCACTCATTTCCTACAAAGTATACATTTCCTGCACCATGACTGTAATATGTGTCTTCAGAAACATGTACTACAGTTACTTGCCTCGGGTACCTTGGCAGCATTTGCCAGAGCTACAGCCTGTACCAGCAAGAAGGTCAGGACAACAGGCGTGTGGGAACACCATGTCTTGTATGCTGCCCTCAAGATAGCACATAATCCTGATTTAAAAATATATTATTGTTCCTCCCTTGTGCCAAGTCTAAATCCTGGAACTCCCTACCAATAGCACTTTATGAAACCCTACCCAGAAGAACTGCAGTAGTTCAATAAGAAATTTTGTAAATTAGTTTATTATTGTCACATGTACCAAGGTACAGTGAAGAGTTGTTTTGCATGCCATCCATACGGATCATTTCATCACATCAGTACATTGAGGTAGATCAAAGCAAACACAATTAACAGAATGCAGAATAAAGTGTTACAGTTACAGAGAAAGTGCAGAGTAGGTAGATAATAAGGTGCAAGGCCATGACAAGATAGATTGTGAGGTCAAGAGTCAATCATCATACAAGAGGACCATTCAATAGTCTTATAACAGCAGGGCAGAAGCTGTCTTTGAGCCTGGTGGTACGTGCTTTCCGGTTTTTGTATCTTCTGCCCGATGGGAGGGAGGAGAAGAGGGAATATCCAGGGTGAGTGGGGGCATTGATTATGTTGGCTGGTATACCAATGCAGCGAGAAGTGTAGACAGAGCCCATGGAGGGGAGGCTGGTTTTTGTGATATGCTGAGCTGTGTCCACAACTCTCTGCAGTTTCTTGTGGTCTCAGGCAGAGCAGTTGCCATACCAAACCGTGATGCATCCAGATAGGATGCTTTCTTTGGTACATCTATAAAATTTGGTGAGGGTCAATGGGGACATGCTGAATTTCTTTAGCCTCATGAGGAAGTTGAGGTTTTGGAGTGGTTTCTTGGCCATGGTTTCCACATGGTTGGACCAGGACAGGCTATTGGTGATGTTCACTCCTAGGAACTTGAAGTTCTCAACTCTCTCAACCTCAGTGCCATTGATGTAAACAGGAGCGTGTGTACCACCCCCTCCATGAAGTCAATAACCCGCTATTTTGTTTTGCTGACATTGAGAAAAAGATTATTATCGAGACACCATGATGTTATGTCATTTAAGATGTCTCAAGCACACCTACTCACGGTCAATTAGGGATGGGCATGAAATGCTGGCTTTGTCAACAACACACAGATCCCAAAAAAATTGATTAGATTTTTTAAAAAATCATATAGTTATGTGTCATAGCAGCAAAGAGCCAGAATTAATTGAGGCTTTGGAGTCAGGTGACCTTTGACCACTCCTTGCTGTAGAGTGCACTGGATTGACGCAGACAAGATTTGTTTTGCATTGGGTTCTCTAATATGCCCTTAAAGGGCTGTTAAATGCAAATCCCCTCCCTGAGAAATATATTGGCCTTCGTCTTTCTTTTCAGAGGTAGAAGAGCCTGGGCAAATCTTGTTATCGTTATATCACATATAACTCATACAGTGATAAGACATGGGACAGTTATGTCATTATACATAAACTTCTAATAATAAAAGAAGTGTTTCTCCAAGTTCGCAAACACTTCTGGTGTGGTAGGCAATTTCTCTTTAAATACAGCTGAGGAAAGCTATTTTTGAAGTTTCTTCTGTTATTTAACATGCTTGTGCTGAATCCTGATAAACACGTAATTAGGTTATGAGGAAATGTTCTGTTTGGATCAAAATTGTCAAAAAAGCAGCTTAAAGCAGTCAGTTTTCAAACTATTGTATCATTAAGTGAACAACTCAATTTAAACCAAAAGAACATTTGACAGAAACCATACACATACAAAAGCAGAGGGGAAAATATCATGATTTGATTATATTTGGTGTGTAGACCACAGAGTACTGAATATTTGGGAATAGTTTATATTTGTAGTTCAGTTTGTATTTTTGGTTTTCATTACCTTTCAGATTAATAACATTTCAGGTTTAAGAGGAAGGCAAAAAATGAAAACAAAACTGTTTGAAATTTCCAGAAGCAAATTTAAAACATTTATTCCTTAACCAACATAAATTAAGCAGAATGTTTACCTGCTCACCTGTTTGCTTGCTCTCAGTTGGCTCTTACTGATTACAATCTATCTGCATGTAGAGGGAAATGATAATCATTCTAATGCATTTCAATAGTTGCCTTGAGTTTATAAAAGATGCCCCATAAATCATTGTTATTACTTTCACTCATGTCCTTTGCTTCGCAAAGAATAAATTTTATAGCCCCAGCCTTGGAAAAAAAAACCTTTGGGATCTTGAAGGAAGCACTGAAACAGAAGAAAACATATTTTGATTGCACTGTGGATTGTAAGGAAGACTTATAATCATAATTGATAGTTGAAAGGGCAGAAGATATGACATATCTATTCATCTACTCATCATATCTTTGTTCAAATTTGTTGGCATAAATGCCAATTTATTGCCTCCAACCCTGGGATAAACATTTGGCTTTACTCAGGTTGAGTTCACACCAAGACGCGCACACTCGCTCCTATTATAAGAGTTCCGCACTCCTGTGGCTTGCAAAACTGTTCTGTGTCTCTGTGGATCCAACATAATTTCAACTTCATCTGGGGCAGGAGGAATTTAATTGGAATGACTAATTACTTCCCAGTAAGTGGACCAGGCACAGGTCTTTTATTATTACATTCATTTTGCTGCTCAAGAATTTTTCTAAGACATAATGTCACAGCTGGGTAACTTTTATTATATGCTACATAAATATCACAGAGCGTACATGTGGTCAGTCATTCAGTGGTTGAATGCACTGTTCCATAAAAGGACCATAGTCCTATCAAACTGACTTGCCCCAAGGGAATTTTCTCATTAAAGAAGGATGTAAACAAAAGCAGCATTATTTTCACTTCACGTAGTTGGGGAAGGGGAATAGCATTGGCTGCAACTAAAATGGCAAAATGGGCTGTGCAACATGAACCAGCAAATTTCCTTGTTCATTAATACTCACAACTTGGCCAGAATGTTTATCTCAAATGTCTGCAACCTGACACTTAGTTGCTTTGTGAAGGTATTAACATATGTGCTGAGACACAAAATCCAGCCTTGTGTTACTCCACGGAGTCACAACCCCTGCCTTTCATGCTTATATCCTTAATTTCTTATTTCAATGAAAGGTCAGTGAGCTTGTTGCACTCAACCCTGGGAGAGTGCCACCACTAAATTTTACAATCAGTTTTTGTATATTTAAATGATGCAGGCAGCAGGCAGTCTGAATGTTCCATGAAGATTTAAACAGGATTTTGCAAGCAACCTAGCAATTGAAATCTTGCAAATGATTTCATAAGGAACATCTGAAAACTGAGCAAAATCTCTTTGACAAATAACTGGGTGTCCAGAGATGCAGTTTCTAAAATGAAAGAGAGAGTTCCTCCACATAATGGGAAATGATTGACTCTGAATTCCCAAACAATGCACAATACTGCAGGCATAAGGATAAAGGCAAGCCCAATACAAGCAACAATAAATAAATGTTATGCTTTTTCACCATGCAAGAAACAAAAAGAATCACAGTATCACAGGAAGGTTAAACATAGAATGAGGCTATTTGACCTGTCAAGTCCAGGTGGTCTCTCTATAGGAGTAATATAGCAGATCCCATCTCCCTCACCTTCTCACCAGACCCTGCAAATTCTTTCCTTTGGACATTTATTCAGCTCCCTTTTGAATGCTACAACTGAGTCTTCCTGTACCACAACCCCTGGCAGTGCATTCCAGACCCTCATCACTGGCTGAGTAAAAGGGTTTTCCCATGTCACTTTCAGCACTTTTGACAACTTCCTTCATTCTTTGTTCCCTTTCCACAAATGGATTAATTTCCACTCTATCTGCTCTATCTATACACTCATGTTTTACATTTCTCTGTGAAAACTCTTTGCTCCCACTATTTGTAGGAGAAAAACCTTAATTTCACCAGTCTGATCGCATACCTGAAGTCCCTCAGTGTTGGAATCATTTTAGAAAATCTCTTCTAAAGCCTCTACATAATTTTCTTAAAGTGTGGCACTCAGAACAGGCATAATAGTCCTGCTCTGACCAAGCCAGTGTTATGTAAAGGTTCATCATGTTTTCTTTGCTCTTGTACTCTGTGCCTTTATAAATAAAGCCCAGAATCCTGTATGCTTTCTTAATCATTTACTTAACCTGCTCCACCATTTACAATTAACTATCCACAAATACCTCTACACCTCTGTTCTTGTGAGCCTGTTAGAATTGGGCCCTCCAGTTAATATCTTCTCAATCTTCCTGCCAAAATGTAGCACTTCACATTTCTCAGCATTAACTTTCATCTGTCACCTGGAAACCAATTCCACCAGCCTGTCCGTATCACCTTAATGTGTTAGCTAGATTTTAATTGCCACCAAAGTGTCAACTTAGTCCTGTAGACCCTGATAGACATTACAAACCTTGCACATTTTACCTTCATCAGGGAAGACTGAGTAGGCAGCAGATCCAAAGCACAAAGTTTAACACTTGTCCATGTAACTTAAATGATTGACTCCCGTGAAGCCATGCCTTGCAAAATACCAGTGGAGAGCCAGGAAGGCAATGAGAGAGCAAATGCCAGTAATCAAGATTTTACCTTGTCACAAATAGAACCAGTTCACCAATCAACGTTCATTCAAAATTCATTTTTGATGTGAGAGATACTGCTGAATTTTAGAATCAACTTCTGATTCTGTTGGTGACCTCAATCTCTCCCTCTGTCTCTGTCTATTGTTCTCTCTTTCTCTGTCTCCATCTCTCTCTGTGTATCCATCCATCTCTCTCTCTCTCTCTCCCCGTCTCCATTTATCTATCCATCTCTCTCAGTCTCTTTATTCCCACTTATTCCCCCTTGCTCAATTCCATTCCTTTTCTCTCACTAATCCCACTTGTTTGACACCACAACCTGTTGTGATCATTTAGGATACCCCCTATAATTTTGTGTTGCATCACTTTCTGCTTGGTGAGGAGCCAGGCTCCATGTCAAAATATGTTTGTTTTACTTATGATTCACACTTGAATCCCGTTACTTCACCATGCAAGAAAAAAAATCCCAATTCTCCTTCAAAATGCTTCAGAATCAATTGAGAGATGAACTGGCTCCTTCCCTTCTCTCTCAGTGACTGTTTTTCCTGATCAACTTTAATCATTTCCTGATCAACTGGGGTTTAAAAAATAAGGATGCCACTCAATGAAAGCATTGTTCATGGTTTTTTTCTATTTTTTTCTTTCCTTAGCTCTGAATTTAATCATTTTCTCTACAGTGGATCAGGTATGCAAAAGAAAACTGCAATTGCATTGTAATTGTCCCAACAGTGATAATTACAGGGAAATTGATTAGGGTAGGGACAATGCTCAGTTCTGATGGTTGTGAGAGTGTTTAATAACTAGGATTTGAAGATGAGTCAGACCTCAAACTAACACTCAAGATGGCTGTTGGTCAATATGGAGCCTTGGGAGATTTTAAAAGTTTAGCTCAGAGACCTTTATGTTTCTGCTAAATTAAAATTCAACTAAATATCCAGTAAACCTGGTCTTTCACAATAAATCTGAGTGATTGACTATAACTAAATACCAGAATTGCCCAAAATTACTAGAAGTGTGGTACCTTTCTTTTAATGTACCAACTCCATCACTAACAAACACTTCAAGCAATTCATCTGCTGGATGCAGTGTGTCACAATCTACAGCTCACCATTGCATCCATAACTTCAACTAGACTCTCTGCTCAAGGAGAGGGGAATTCATACTTTTCACTTACAGGGTAACATTGATAGGGGATTTCCCAAAGGTTCAGGAGTGATAGAGCATATCCTTGAGGGGTTATCTGTTCCATTGCAATTAGAATGGAGACAGGAGGTGGCAGAGGAGGAAGAAATAAAAAGACAGAAGGCAAGAGATGATCTTCCATGAACAAAGGGACAGTCTGTGTCTGACTTGAGTTGATATGACAAACTACATTAGTGCCAGAAAAGTGTTGGGCTATGACCACCTCCAACTAGAACAGTCCAAACATTTCCTTTTGACGTTCAACAGCACTGCCACTCATCCAGGTGGGCAAAGAGTATTTTATCACACTCCAGACTTCTACCTTTTAAATAGCAGAAAGTCTATGGTGCTTTTGTAACCTGTTATGTTGAGTTCCCAGCCATGATGTTTATTGTTTTCATCATTCATATAATTTATGCTGAGATGAGAAAGTTGATAAAGATGACTCGTCTGCATTGTCCAATATAAATATCAAGGGCTGAAAATCAAGAAATGAGGCAAAAAGAGAAAAACAATTGCATGCCAAATGTCATTGGCATATGGAGTATGGATGGGGAAGCCCATTGGCCTGAGGGATTAGATTTGCAGCCTGTTATGGAGCCCTCCTGGGCAGTGAGCTGACCCAGCAGAGAGTGGAACCTGCCACTGAGACAGGAACCTAGCAGAGATTTTGGTCTATATCTTAGAAGACCCAACTGGAAGAGTGGGGTGGTCTTTCTCTTACTGGGCCCGTCTGGAGTCTGTCTCCTAAATGGTCCAAACTATTTATTTGCCTTCCAAATCAATGATAATCAAACAGGTCAGTGGGTGATCTAAGGGTGAGCAACTATCCAAATATATCTCTCCATATATGGAGAAAATGGAAACGTGATGAGAATGTACTCAGGTGGGATGGAGTTCATTAGAATGGGGTTACCTCTTTGGCTTAAAAGCCTTTTCCTGC
Organism: Rhina ancylostomus; assembly: GCA_030265395.1. Classification (NCBI taxonomy): domain Eukaryota; kingdom Metazoa; phylum Chordata; class Chondrichthyes; order Rhinopristiformes; family Rhinidae; genus Rhina; species Rhina ancylostomus. The sequence continues at coordinate 11,787,491 of JARFYF010000046.1, forward strand.
CTTTGAAAATGATGATGTTCTTGTCTCAGAACATAGATATCTTGCTTTCCTTCTTTCTCTTACTCTCTCTCTCTTTCTCTCTCACTCTCTCTTTATTCACACTTTCTCTCTCACTCTCTCTTCCTTGCTTTCAATCTCTCTTTCACTCTCTTTCTCTTTTACTCTCTCTCTCTTTCACTGTTTTCTGTGCATGAAGTTCACTCAGGTATTACAGGTGTAATTGTTTAGGCTAATTACTGAACAATTAACAATATGCAACAACATATATCTCTTTAAAAAGCAGAGCAGTATCTTTTTTTCTAATTTCCTATGTTACCTTCAAGTGTTTCAGCATTTAAAAATTACTTACAACAAAATGAAATACGACCAATTATCTCTTTAACCAAGAATCATGCTCATTTGTTTGCCTGTTACTAATGAGCCACAGACACGTCTGATGCATAACAAGCACAAGTCCATGTAAAGCAGAGGTTCTGATATCACTGAAATCAGCAAACCCCAGAGCAGCCCTCACCATTTTAGAGCACGCTCACTGTGTGAAAAACAAGTGAGTAAACTATCTCTCTCCCCAGAATATGCTAACTCAGATGTTGTAGTGTTCTAATGTCCTTCAAAATCTTTCAAACAGAAAGAACAAGAAAGAATGTAATGGAAATAAGTTGTAAAGCATGTGCTTCCTTGTGGAATTTAATAGAATACATTAAACAACTGTGTTAATTAGCTTTGTTTTCACATCCAAACTGGTACAATACTGTCCTTGAAATAATTTTGCAAGATTTATATTTTTAGAATAGCTCACTAATGATGTTATTTTTAAAGGGGGCGCCATCTGTATCATTCATTGTCAAGCACACAGTGTTGTGTCAAAGTCACAGTTCATTTCTTGGTCTCAGTGCAGAGAAGGCAGGAGGCAGTCAGGCTGAGTTTTGGATGTGTCACACTGGTTGAGTGATAACTTGGCAAGTTCCTTCAGGGCAACCTCACCAATGTGTTTCTTGGATAAGCAGCACCTGCTCCCATTCATCTCTGACAGAATTACAAATATGATCCTGCAAAAGGAAATATAGGAATTTTCCTAGAACGCCTATTGAAAAAGAACAAACATTTGTGCAGATTAGCTGTCTGTTGCTTAATTTTATAGCATCTGCATCCCTTTTATGTGGCTATCTTTATACATTTGTAAATAGACACAGCAGATAACAAGTTCTTCCCAACAGCCTCATGAGCTCTCAGTTACTTTTTAAAATACCTTCTGAAGAAGGCAGCAGGAGCATTCCTGTAACTATTATTCCACAGGGATGATGATCATTGCTGTTTGAAACTCCCCTCCTCATTCCCTCACTCCACCAAGACATCCTTGAGTGTTTTTTTCCCCACAGGACAACCTGTCCTAGCATTATCTCTGTGTGAACTCACCATGAAGGCATGACTAATGTTGGAAGTTCACCCTGAATGGGTTGGTGACGCCCCAGCACCCAATTTCCACTGATCCCAGGATCTCCCATTCTGATGCTTGTATTAAGTTGCAGGACCAATATTTAGATTGAGATTTCAAGGACATGGGCTAAAATTCCACAATGTGAATTGGGGAGCTGTAAATTCAAAATTAAGTAAACCTGGAATAAAAATCTTGGATGAATAATGGTGACACAGGTGTAAAAACATATCAAGTACAGGAATGTTCTTTAGGGAAGGTAATCCGCTCTCTTTGCCCAACCTGCTCTCGAGATGGGACAACCCCCAATCCAGCTGGCTCTTAACTGCCCTCTGAAATGTCCAATCTAGCGAATCAAATCTGGGGTAATTGAAAATGGGTTGTAAATGCTGGCATTCCGATGACAACCACACCCTGTCAAATGAAAAGACACGATGTTTAAGAATTGGCTTGAAAAGCCCATAACCCATTTTCCAAGACAGCTATTCCTTTCCCTCCATATCTATCCATATAAATGTGTCTGTAGGCATATGAAGCCCTTTGTGAATTCCTCTAAAAATTGAAAAGTGAGGTATTCCTGCAGGCAGTCACTGTTTCTGCACTCCTGCAGACAGTCAGTGTGTATGAACTACTACAGGCAGTTCCTGTCTGCGTTAGCCCTGTGCACTACTAAAGGAATTTATTGTACATTTCTACAGTCAGTCTCCATAGGTAGTGTCAAAAACACTAGATACAAAGCTGAAGGTTATGTGATCTCTTGTTAATATTAAGTAACATGGAATAGTTATGTGAAAAACCAGCTCTGGATTCCAATATGAGCATTAGATCAGATCACATTGATTATCACTGACTTAAATGACGTGAAATTTATTGTTTTGTGGTAACAGTATAGTGCAAAAACATAAAATTACTATAAATTACAAAATAAATAGTGCAAATAAAAAATAATGAGGTAGTGTTCATGGACTGTTCAGAAATCTGTTGAGGGAGGGCAAGTATAGAACCTGTGGAAAATGGGTGAATTAGCTAAACAATCCAGATGTTTCCATATAATCTCCCACAATCCTGTCCACCACCAGACTGGCATGAACAGATCAGAGTACAACAGTGCTTTGCTCTTGTATTTGGCTCTCCAGCACCTGGCTGGCAATATTTTAAAGTACAATCTAAACCAAAAGGCAGCAGAGCTTGTTGCAAAGCCCCAAGGTATTTAGCTTCATCCATGCAGCGCTCCCAGAGGAACTTGAAGGCAGGGCTAAGAGACTGCACTGAAAACCACACATTATTTGTGTTGACCTCCCCTTTAGCTGCTGTGGACCATCATTAAATTACCCCTCATAATTTCCCATCAGAGAGTAAGTTCCTCCAACAATGCTGCACTCTCTCAGTCTTGCACTGGAGTGACAACCAAAGCGTGCATTTGGTTCCTTGTGTTAGGCTAAGAACTACTGGATTGTAACCTAGCAGTATGTATGCCATCTTCCACTCAACCCAACCATTGAGAAGGACAGAAAACAAGAGCCAAAAGTAACTTTACAAATAACATTACGATGCAGAAAACTATTCTAAAGAACAAGACAGGATTTTACATTTGATACATACAGGTGAGAATATAAAACAAATTTACACCTAATTAACTAACTTCACCTCAGCGTCTCTGCAATATTCAGGGTGTATTAATAATAGCCCAGTGTCATTGTTAATTGGCAGACAGCCTGCTTCGTAAGCTCCAAATGCATGGTTGCAAAACATCAAAGTCTACAATAATGATGAGATTTTGAGCAATCTTCAAAGGATTTAATCCATAATAGTCTACAATTCCACTCAATGCAGATTAGAAATGTTTAAGCCTGAAATAAATACACTAAACTGGCACTGAGTGTGGTACTCCAGCCTAGATTCCAGAAACATAGTAAACTACTGCATTCCTTGTGCAAAAACATGTGGCATTTAAAGCATGAAATTGCTCTGTAGATGTATAGTGGAGGCTATGGATAGACTTCAAGATAATATATGCAGGATGGTGAAATAGGTGGACATGAGGTAGTGAAATAACACAGGAAGGTATAAAGCGTGGCACTTCAGTAGGAAGGAAAAGGAGAGACAATATAAATTAGAGGAGACTCAAGAGATTCTGTAAATGCTGGAATCTGGAGCAAACTAAAAGTGCTGGAGGGACTCTGCAGTCAGGCAGCAACTATGAAGAGAAATAAACAGTTGACATTTCAGGTCGAGACCCTTCATCAGGACAGAGACACAATTTTCAAAGTGTACAGGAACAGATCTAAGGATATACATTCATTAAAACAGCAGGGCAAGTTAGGAGAGTGCTTAAAAGAACATACCGGACCTTGGACCTTATAGAAGAATGGAGTACAAGAGTGAGGATGTCTTAAAAATTTATAAAATACTGGCTCCACAACAATTGGTGGTTTGTCATCAATTCTGGGCACCAAACTGTAAAAAAAGATGTGGAGGACTTAGAGAGAGTGCAGAAGAGATTCCCTGGAATGATTCTAGGGGATGAGAGACTTTAATTACATTGATGGTCTGGTGAAGCTGGGTTTGTTCTCCTTGGATCAGGTAAGATGCAGGGGAGATCTGATAGAGGGAATTAAAGTTATGAGGGTTAAGGTCATAGTAGGTAGAACAACTGCTCGCATTGGTGGAAAGTCACAAATCAGTGGACACAGAATGAAGGTGAATGGATAAAGAAACAAAAGTGACCTGAGGAACAAATTTTTTACACCACAGATGGTTAGGGTTTGGAATACACTGCCAGAGCAGGGAGGGGAGGCAGAATCAATCCAAAACGGACCTGGGGAGGTACTCAAATGGAAAATATTTGCAGTAAGGGAATGGCAAGGGAGGAGGAATAGCCAGATTACTCTTCAGCAGAGCCAGTGAGGACTCAATGGTATGTATGTCCTGCTTCCATCTTCTTGTCATTTTGTGAGGTGCATTCATATTTTTCATCTCCATTCTAAATTG
>JARFYF010000046.1:11827573-11845595 GCA_030265395.1 Rhina ancylostomus
AGTGCCAAGCAAATGGTGCTGTTCACAAAAGCATTCACTTTTGTTATAGCCAAGGTACAGTATTCTATGGGTGCTGCGAGTTTGTGCCCCCAGTTAAATTCTGATTTAACTGATTATATTCAGCAAGGTGGGGCATTATTATTATTTTTAAAATAATATTTAAATTTATAATTTATAGCCCATCATGTCCATGACAGCAAAAGAGAATGATTTGGAATATTATTTAAATATGGTATGAGTTTGTTGCTCAAGAATAACATCAACTGACAACATTGTTATCATTTTTATATCATTCACTGGATATATCCATCACTGGTGCAAGAGCAATAGAGCCACATTAGTAAGTAATGGTGGACAGTTTGACACAGAGTGGGCAGAGGTAATATCCATCTCTGCCCGAGTTGGTTAAAGAATTGCCTGGACCCAGATGGTTAATTGCAAGATCCCACACCACTCCCTTCCCAGTCCAGCACCACTTTCTGCCAGCTCCTACACCACTCTCTGCCACTCCTATACCACACTCTACCACCTCCTATACTACATTCTGCCACTCACGCACCACCTTGCCATTCCTATACCACAGTTTACCAACTCCTACTCCTCTCTCTGCCACTCCTACACCACTCTTTGCCACTCCTATACCACATTCTGCTACTCCTATAACACACTCCGCCAGCTGCTGTGTGCTGTCAATCCCAGGACTACATGTGTTCAATGTGGCCCAATTTCCAGTTAAATCTCAATGTTTGAAGAAGGTTGATGAAATTGTGGCTGTATTATTCAGATGCACAATTCCTGTAGCAAACAATTAAAACCTGCTAATATTGTAGCACCAAATTGGTCTGCCGATCTAGAAGTGGATGTACTCTACTGAAATTCTACATTTGCACATTAATGAAACTCATACACTCAATCAGCATAAAGTGATCATTTTTCATGCAAAGTGCACTCAGGCACTAGGGGTTTTATCTCTGTAGACAGATGGTGGAATCTAAAGAGGGAACCTTTCCCAATCTGCACACCATACAATATACATCAGCAAACAGTAATGTACTCACTTCTGTTTTGATTGCTTGCTTATTTCAGGCAAACATAACTTAATGACTTTTATAGTGATAATCTATTGGGCTTGCTGCAGAAATAGGATTTAAAAAACTCAAGAGGACTAAATTAGCCCAGGTAGCACTAGATTCTTCACTACATGGGTGCCAGTTTGCTTCCAGTTCTAATCACTGGTTCACATCTTTGGCAAGACTTTTGTCACTGAGAAAACTGGATAGTGTGGCACACATCAACACAACACTCTGGAAGTAGGAAAAGTTGGCAATTCTCATGTACTGCTGAGTTGATGCCAACCTTGCTAATTAGGCCGGCGATGATCCAAATAATGCAAAAGTGTTAATCACACATGGAAAACCTGGCAACTGGCAGCAAGAAAGGACCCTACCACCAACTGCACTTCTTTAGGGAATCCTCAAGCAGGTTTGCCAGTGATTGAGGTGGAGGTCAGAAAGTCTGACAGAACTGCAATAAGCAAATCACAGGACAAGATACAAGCTCTGCACATGCTTCTGGGTCTTGGTTGTGTCCAGAAATATTGAACTGTAGCTGGCCACTATTTCCATGGTGGAGGTGGGCTCCTGGCTCTGTGCAAAGCCTAGTCCAAGGTTTCCATTTGGCTCAGCATTTCTCCTGGTCTTTCAGGCAGGCCTGTTAATGCTCCAAGCATCTCAATGCCCATGTCATTTACCCATCTTCTACAGGCTGCCACAGCAATGGTTTCATTGGAGTTTTCTGAAGCAGAGTTCATGTGTAACCTTGCCCTGTGATAATGGTACTCTGGCTGTAGTCTGTACTTGCTCCATGAGATCCCCCTACAGCATGTACAGTTTCAGAATCTGAGCTGATGACTCCAGGTGTCAGATAGAGTGATGTGGTGCTTGCTTTTTCTCTGACTTGCTCTTTACCAGTTGCTGCTGACCCAATTGGGAAGCTATGGTCAAGCTGAAAGAAGAAAGGTGCGCAAGCAAAGCTGTGTGAGGGACAACAAGAAATCCATGCTTGCACCAAATGGAGAGATTGTGGATGTCTGGAAAGTGGGTTGGTGAAGGAGGATTAGGGATCAACATGCCATCACTGATAGTCACCTCTGCCCGATTCATGACCAATAATGGCCAGCAACACCTCCTATTGAGCCCATGGATTTATTGTTGTTGCCAGCAGCAAGAATATGCCATTTTTCCTGTAAGAGAGAGGGAAGGTTTCTATAATTTCCCATGATTCAAGATATACGCTTCTCTGGCAAGGCCAGAACTTATTGCCCATCCCCAAATATCCATCTGAGAGTGTATTCAATAGTCAGTGTGACAGGTCTTGAAAGTGTCTTGCAGATGTACCTTCCAAACCATAACATGGGGATTTTTTTTGTCTGAGATTGAACTAATAGTGTGTCAGGGCATGGAAGGGTATATGAATGTTATGTAAGGATTCTGGTTGGTGAGATTGTGGTTAAATGAGTGATATACTGTAGTTGCAATACATGGAGCAGTGTGTGAGGCCAGCACTGGATTTGATGATGGACATATCTACCAAACTTGGCCATGCATGTGAGTTCATTAAACTTCTTGACCATTGCATAACTGACCTTAGGGCTTCATTCTCAAAGGTCATCTCTAGTGTGACCTCCTCCCACAGCCACTTAACTGTCTGCATGGCTGACCTTCTGGGCCCCTGTGGAAAGTGGAACTTTCTCCCCTGCTTTATCTCCCAAGGCATTGCAAAGCTGCATATGAAATCAGGTGCTTGCTCTCACCCTTGAGATGGCGCCCACCAACCTGCCCAAGGCCTGTGGAATCACACCCAGTACTGAATGCAAGCACTAAACAGTGGCTCTGTTAGAGGAGCGAGCATGACTTCAAGTCACTGCCAGCTCACTAGATCACAAGACAAAGGAGCAGAAGTAGGCCATTTGGCCCATCAAGTCTGCTCCATGAGCTAAAACTAATCCTATTCCTATTTAGCCCCAATTTCTGGCCTTATCCCCATGTCCCTTGATACCTTGACTAATTAGATACCTATCAATCTCCCCCTTAAACACCCCCAATAATTGGGCCTCCGCAGCTTTATGTGGCAAAGAATTCCATAATTTCACTATTCTCTGGCTAAAGAAATTTCTCCTCATTTCTGTTTTAAACTGGTACCCTCTAAATCTAAGATTGTGCCCTCTAGCCCTGGACTCACCCACCAGGGGAAACACATCTACTCTGTCCAGTCCTTTCAATATTCTAAATGTTTCTACAAGGTCCCCTCTCATTCTTCTGTATGTGTTAAGGTGACCAACTGTGTGGTTAGGGTTAAAGCTGAGGTGAGTGGACCGGTTACTCTTCCTGCCACTCACTTCCATTGAAAGCCAATGAGGAAGTGTTGGGTGCTATTAACACAGTTTTCTTTTTAAACTGATGTGGGGACAAAAATCCAATCAATTCAAAATTCATCCAGGAGATCATAATTAATTTGGCGAATATCACTGTCCATTCTTTACAAAAGGAAGGTTGGGACTTTGGGACTTCTGCACACCTGAAAAGTAAAGCAGAACTCCTTCCGGTTTTCCTGGCTAGCACTCCACCCTTTCACACTCCAGCAACCCTTCTCCATCAGCTACTACTGTAAAACATCCCCATTCAGAATTAATTTCCAACAGCTATTTGACTCCTCCATTTAAACCTTGTAAGCTGTTGTAATTTTATTTTTTCCCTTTTTATTCCTTGCAGTAAGTAAACAGGATCCTCTTTTTAATAAAGCTTTTGCGGAACATTGGCACAATATTTAGAATATAAGCATTGCAGTTGTTATTCTTCTTAGTTAATGTAGAGAAGAATATAATGCCTTTGAATCGGATGGTCACTTGATTTCTTTCTTAATGTGAGTGTTCAATCTCACTTGCCTACTTTGACACTGACTAGCGTTTTGGCAGGTTGATTCATGATGTACTTACAATAACCATTATAGAAAATCCCATCTTGCAGACTGGCCCGTTGGTTCAAGCAGTTTAATATTTGACTCCTAACTGCAAGGTCAAACTACCAAGGTTGCTTATCCAGCTTAAACAGTTGAGCAATTTATTCCAAACATCAAGGCCATGGGTTTGAAACCCAGGCCTGTGCATCACTTAAACACAGTTATCTTAGGTGGATGAGATTCATGAAGCCTCTGTCTGAGAAGGTGAGTAAAATGTACACTGCATGCCCCAGCCTGATTAAATCATGGTGCCTGCCACCTAGCCACACTGCTGATAATCATAGGAGAGTCCACAGTTCAAATTGGTCTCACTCTATCAGTTAAATGAAAATACGTGGAGGTAAGTAATCCACAGGGAAAGCTGAGTAGCACAAAGACTTATGATCACCCAGGTGAAAGGAAGGGGAAGGTGACCATTCCTGTAAGTCTAGAGACTGCCTTAGCACATATCATTTGGCAGGAATTCCTAAACTGGCTGGGGTACCCATGTGGAAATAATCTGGTATCTGTGCAAACCTTATCTGTTCCTCTTCCTCCCAGGACTTTGGAACCAACTGGAGACAGCTGACAAGCAGATTCCAGCAGCAGCTAGAATCAATGGTGAATGTGCGCCAAGCATCAGAGTGAATAAGGATTATGAAAACACTCAAGCTGCAGTGGTTTAACCTGTAGTGGAAGATTCCGTTAGAAGGAGAGAAAACTGTGGGGATGGTAAATATATTCTCAACTTAATTCATTCATCTACTTATCTATAACTGCTTGTGATCATTACAATTCATCACCCAGGTGGATGGGATAACTACCTGTTCTCAAGAGACTTGCCAAATCCTCTCCAATCTGATGGCTGAATGAGCATGAGTGATACATGTTGATTCAATCTTTGAAGAAACAATTTCATTTCTGCTCTGTGCCTTCCCCATAAACTAGAAGCCCTTTTATAGAGCTGGGATCACTCTGAGGGGAAGCACCAGTGTGATTTCATGAACAGCTGGGCCATTGAAGTTCCCTAGACTGAAATCTGCAACCAGCATTTCAAGCAATGGTCAAAATCATTATGCAGGTGGTTCCTCAGGTTGAACTTGACTTGTTTCCCCCTTTGGTTCTGTGGATTCTGGGGTGACTGATGAGGCAATGCCGGGGAGATGATATGCTCCTTCCACCGTTACCCTTGGTTTCCACGTATTCCTCATAAGAAACTCGAGGTTCTCAATGCCATCCTGAGAATGGTCCTTCTCTATCGGAGTGACCATGGACTAAGGAATTCCCCTGCATTGGTGGGGATAACACACTTCATCAAGGAAGATTGAGAATATTCTTGAATTGATTCCTCTGTTCAATTGATAATCTCTAACCATGATGCTGCTTGGAGATCTGGTATCAGGCATGCGGATGATATGCTTTGTCCATCAGAACTGACTGGGTGTAATTCAGGCCTCGGTGATGGGAGCATTGACCTGGGAAAGGATATTGATGTTAGTTCGCTTTTGTGAGATCAAAAAAAGATCTTGTATAATAGTCAATGCTGCTCTATGAATTTCTCTTGGAGTTGACACTTAGTTAAGGTTATGCTCGTTTGCCCTGGTGAGATACATTGCATCTCATGAGATATGTTGTAAGTTCTCATATCTGCACCTTCCCACCTGCAAAGGGTACAGTAGTATGGTGGTTTTGCTACTCAATTTGTAGCACAGAGGCCTAAGTTAATAATCCAATGAGAGTGGGGTCAAATCCCTTGGCAGCTGAAAAAATTTAAATTTATGAAATAAATCTGGTAAAATATAGTGACCATGGAGCTAACAGATTGTAGTAAAATGTCATCTGATTGCTCAGGAAAGGACATTTTTGGCCCTTACTTTGGCTGGGTTTTATGTGACTTCAAGCATAATACAATGTGATTAATTCTGAAATGGCCCAGCAAGCCAATCAGCTTTAGGGAAATTGCTGATGGATAACAGATCTAGGACTTGTCAGAGACACTTCTACCTTGTGTATAAAACTTTAAAGGTCACTACAGCTCCATTACTGGTGATATACACTCAGCATGTGAAATATGCAACGATTGTGGAATTCAAATAAGAAAAGTTCAATGTAAATTCAACAAAACTGATGGGGAAAAAGAAACAGAAACACTCAGCAGGTCAGGCAGCTGCTGTGGAAAGAGAAATGGTTAATGCTTCAGGTCTGAGACCCTTCATCAGAATTGGGAAAGAGAGAAAACAAGATAATTTTTAATAGCAGAGAAAATAAGAGTGGAATGGGTAGAATAGAGGGAAATTCTGTGATAGGTGAAACCAAATGATGTATTGTGGCAGCTAGAATGCAATTATGGTTCTGTATCTGTGTTATGTGCTGCTAAAAGGCAGAGCTGTGGGTCATGACCAGCAAGCCAGACTATACTATGGGAAGAGAAAAACTGAACCAAAATGAAAGATGGATGACTGAAAATGTGGCTGGTTTTGATAGGGTCAGAAAGAATGAGCTACTTAATGTTGGAAAATTCAATAGTGAGTCCACAAGGCTGCCAACTTGTCCAGATGGGAGAGCTGCAGTTCCTTAAGCTTGCGTTGGGACTCACTGTAAGAGTGCAGGAGGCCACAGACAGCCGGTCAGGGTAGGATCGGAATGGGGAATTAAAATGGTGGAAAGTCCAGCATGCAAAGTGTAAATTTGCATTTTAGGCTACAATTATTCACAATTCATGGGTTCCTGAATCAACCCCATGACAATATAAGCAATTTATTTCCATTTTTCACTCTCTTATTACAAAGTCAATTTAATGACAATTACTTTAATTTTTATGATATAATTGTGTGTGATATTATATAAAAATCCATGAGTCCACAACAGGCATTGCAACCTACAGATTCAGATCCACTTGGCTCAACTCAAGATATTCTGAGGAAGATGTTAAAAGTCAACCACTTCGTCTGGAGTCACATTCAGACCAGACCGGGTGACGGTTGTGGAATTCCATCCCAGATCGACCTGAGTGAACCATAGGGTTATGGAGAGATTCAGCACTGATACCATCAACCATCTGACCATCAACCACCTACTCACACTAGTCCTATGTTGATCCACAGTATCATCAACTCTCCCCAGATTCTACCACTCACCTATACACGAGTGGCAACTTATAGTTATTCTACCAATCTACATGGCTTTGGGATGTGGGAGGAATCTGCAATACCAGGAAGAAACCTGCATGGTTCCAAGGCGAAGTTGCAAACTCCACACAGACAACACCTGAGATCAGTCCTGAACTCAGACTTTGAACTGAGGGTGCGGCTCTACAGAATCTTCAAATGTACCATCACTGAGATTAGCTTTTCTTTTTATACCAGATTTTCTTCAAGAACTTGTTATGCAATGAATTTGAATCCTAGGAGAAACCTGCAGCGTTTTGCGTGTGTAAGAATATTAGTTAATTCAGACTTCTAACTATTGCAAAAGCAATTATAAAGTGATTTAAATCGAAAAGCACTCTAAGAATAGTCAAGTCTTACAAGTGATATCAGAAAATCAAAATCTAAATTAACTTAATGCAGTTAGATTTTAGTTCATCCATTGTCAGTGAACTAAAATAGATCTCTTTCAGTTTAATTTTAACAGGTGACTTCTTAAGTTTTTGGAAAATACAGTAAAATTCCCATAATCTGCTATCCCATTGTTCAAAAATCATGACAGTTTGGCATCTGGCTCACCAGATGCTGATTCATGCACTCCCTTTAACATGTCTAGTTCCGGGTTCCCTCACTACTGTAACACACTGGGGCCCTGGTTCCACACCCTCTTTAACACACTGGAGTCCCAATTCTTGCACTCCCTTTAACATACCATGCTCCAATTCCAGCACTCTCTAGAAACCCACAGGAGTGCTGTTTCCTCCACTTCCTTTAAAAATTACTGGGTTCACTGGAAAAATTATTACACTACTGTGTAAACATGTAAAAAATATTGAATTAAATGCCAGTCTGGCACCACCAGAGTCTTGAGCATTCTAGATCTACAGACTTTTACTCATTACAGGAAAGATGTGGAGACTTTGGAGAGGGTGCAGATTCACCAGGATGATGCCTGGATCAGAGGGTATTAGCTTATAAGGAGAGGTTGGACAAACCTGAACTCTTTTCTCTGGAGTGTTGGAGGCTGAGGGGAGACCCGATAGAGGCTTGTAAAGTTATGAGAGGCATGGATAGTGGAGAAAGTCAGACTCTTTCTCCCAGGGTAGAAATGTCAAGTACTAGAGGACACAGCTTTAAGGTGAGAGGGGCAAATTTTAAAGGAGATGTGCAGATTAAGTTTTTTTTACACAGGGTGATAGGTGCCTGAGGTGGTAGTGGAAGCAAACATGATACAGGTGTTTAAGAACCATTTAGATAGGCACATGAACATGCAGGGAATGGAGGGATATGGATCGCATGCAGGTAGATAGGTTTGGTTTAATATGGCATCATGCTTAGCACAGACATAGTGGGGTGAAGGGCCTTTTCCTGAGTTCCATTCTACATTTTTCTTATGTACAAGGGATGATTGATCTTGAAAGTACAATGCTCTAAGTCCTGAATGACAAAATGCAAGGCAATTCCATTGTATTAGATTAGCCTGACAATGGCAAGTGGGAACACAACCTCTCAAGTAATGACGTGTAATACAATAACTGAATTTTCAAAAGACTCAATGAGCAGTCGTGACTACATGAGAGAAAAAATATCCAAATATGTTTGAAGGTATGTATCAGCAAGGATTTCAATTTTCCATTGACAATACTGAAATGGTTGATGCATTGTATTTACCATTTAACTTTTGATATTTTCAATTTTTCTTACATTAAATTCATAAACAGTCAACTATGGGAAGAGAACGGGGCGGGTTTCTAGCCCATCGATGCCAGCAGCAGCCTCAAAGAAACTGAAAATAGCAGGGCTAGTCAATATATTTGTTAAAACTCAGTCCCTTGAGCTGGGTCAATCTCTGATCAGCTGCCAGTAGCCCTGCATCTCTTGATCAACGTCCTGTTGTGGTGGTGACCCTCTAGTGCCAGTGTCACCATATTGCTTCTGCACCTTCCTAGGCTAAGCTGAAGGAACTGGAGATCAGCAGGGGAGGAGGGAACGGACATTTGAGTCAGTACTTTGGATGATAACTGCCTTTGGTGCTGCAGGTTCCAGGGAAGCCCCAGCACCTGATCACTGCCCAGTTCCCCAGTGAACTTCGGCGGGCAGCAATCACAGGATGGAGACCCGAGAGACAGCGGATGCTGGAATCTGGAGTAACAAACAATCTGCTGGAGGAAATCAGTGGATCAAGCAGTATCTGTGGGGGGAAAGGAATTGTCAACGTTTAGGGTCGAAACCCTGCATTAGGGCTGAGAGCGGAGAGGGGAGATGGCCAGTTAAAGAGGGGAAGGGCAGTGGTGAGACAGGAGCAATAACAGGATGCCGCCTTTCATCCTTGAACAGTTGGCCCACTTTCAGAAAGGTTTGAAATGCTCCACCAAGCTTCTCATAGCCCAGCCAGTCCCAGCACTTCCCAAAGCATAGGGATACTGGCTCCTTTTTCCCTCTGCCCCCACCTCCTCATCTCTAACAATCCAGAAACTTCCTTTGCAGCATTATGTGATTTCTTGCTTCCAAGAGAAAGTTCAGTGAGAGCTTGAAGCTTTACGATGTGGTGGATGTGACTGAGCAGTACTCTGCTGGACACTTGGACGTGATCAAAAACCTGCAGTCCAGGAATGTGTCCTCTCTCACTTACTGCTTCCTGCTCCCTCCACTCTCACACTATGTGTGACGGTTGCCGGGGCAACACTGCACACTCGTCACTGCCAACAGCCGGCTGACAACATGTAGCGTGGCCAACTGTGCCTGTCCGAGAGAGCATGGTTTTGGATAGGGCAGTAGTACAGCACTCAGGCTATTGGACAAGCATCAAGGAGGGTTAAAGAGCTAGCCTATAACTCTGTGTGGTTCACTAAAGCCACAGTCTTTACAGAGTCTAATCTGTATGTGACTCCAGACCCACAGGCTCAAGCATAGGAATGGTTTAGAGGGACAGGGGCCAAATGGATCTTGCTCAGGTAGGCACCTTGGTTGGCATGGACGAGTTGGGCTGAAGGGCCTGTTTCCCTGCTGTGTACAACACAGGTAATGGAACAGGCAGCATCCTAATGATAGTAATGAAAACATGTACTCCCAAACCAGTCGCACCCTGTTGCCAAATTATTCAGGTAGAGTTACAACACTGGCATCTACTCAACAATATAGAAAATTGCCCAGGCTTGTTCTGTTTACAAAAGCAGTCCAATCCAGCTAATTACTCTCCTAACACTCTACACTCAATCATCAGCAAAGTGTTGGAAGCTGTTGTCAACAATGATATTAAGCAGCACTTACTTACCAATAACTTCCTCACCAATGTTCAGTTTAGATTTTGCCATAACTGCTCAACCACAGGTCTCCCTGCAGCCTTAGGCCAAAATGGACTGAAGAATTGACCTTTAAAGGTGAGGTGAGAGTGACTGTCCTTGATATCCAGGCAGAAATTGACTGTTTGTGACATCAACTGATGCCAATGGGCATCAAAGAGAAGACACTTGAATGGCTGGAATTAAATCCAGCTCAAATGAAGATGGTTGTGATATCTGGAGGTCAACCATTGCTGCCCCAGGACATTACTGTATGAGTTTGTCAGGGCTGTTTTCTGGGGCCGAACATCATCATCTGCTTCATCAATGAAGTGGGGCTTTATGCTAATGATTGCAATGTTCAATTCTATTTGCAACTCCTTTGCAAAGAAAACAGCCAATGCCTGCATGCAGCAAGACTGGGGAACATTCAGGAGTGGGCTGATAAGTGGTAACTAGCACTTGTGCCACAGAAGTGCCAGGCAATGACCATCTCCAACACAAGAATCTAAGCATCTACCCTTGATATTCAGTGGCATGACCATTTCTGAGTCCCTCACCAAGAACTATCTGGGGTTACCCTTCACTAGAAGCTCAAACGGACCAGCCACATAAATACCATGATCACAAGAGCAGGTTGGGTCAAGTGACTCACCTCCTGATGCCCTGCCATCTGCAAAGGCACATCAGGAATATGATGGTATACACTGCACTTGCTTAGATAAGGGTAACACAAACATCTCTCAGTATACTTGATATCATTTAGGACAAATCAACCCATATGATTAGCACCTCATCAACCACCTTAAACACTTACTCCCTCCACCACCAACATACCATGGTTACAATGTGTACCATCTACCAAATGCACTTCAATTAATTGCCTGGTTTATCCAATACAATTTTCCTAACTCGTGACCTCTACCACCAAGGACAAGGGCAGAAGGCAAAGGGGAACCCCACCATCTTCAGTTCTTCTTAAGTTACCCACCATCCTGACTTGAAAGTATATCACTGGTCCTTCATTTTCACTCTGCCTAAATCCCAGAACTCCCGATCCAAAAGCGCTGTGGGATCACTTTCACCAGAAGGATTGCAATGGCTCAGTACCACATTCTGAAGGGCTACTAGGAATGGGTAATAAATGCTGGCTTTGCCCATTTCCTCAATATGCATTTGGAAAACAGGGGTTGTGTCAGTACCTTATCCTGAAGTGTTATGTTTATATCTCTGCAGAAGAGAGGGAGAACGTCCCTCAAGGGTGCAAGTAGGATGTGGATCAGGATTATAGAACACAGAACATAGAACAGTACAGCACAATATGGGCCCAATGGCCTGCGATATTGTGCCGACTTACATAAGATAAAATAAGATATCTTTATTAGTCACAGGTACATTCAAACACACAGTGAAATGCATCTTTTGCATAGAGTGTTCTGTGGGCAGCCCGCAAGTGTTGCCACACTTCCTGTGCCAACCTAGCATGCCCACAACTTCCTAACCAATACATCTGGAATGTGGGAGGAAACCGGCGCACCCGGAGGAAATCCGTGCAGACACAGAGAGAACATACAAACTCCCTGCAAACCTACTCCATGATCAATCTAACCCTTCCCTCCTACACAGCCCATAACCCTCCATTTTAATTACACCCATGTGCCTGTCTAAGAGTCTCTTAAATTGTATCAGCCTCTGCCACCAGCCCCATTCTGTATAATGTCATCTTTCAATGAGTCCCATAGTAATGTGACTAACACAGTTGCTGCCTCATTAGCTCCGGTGACCTGGTTTCAATCCTGACCTTGGGTGGAGTTTGCACATTATCCCTGTGACTGCATGGGTTTCCTCAGGGTGCTCTGGTTTCCTCCCACATCCCAAAAATATGTGGCTCAGTAGGTTAATTGGCTGCCATAAATTGCCCTCGTGGAAATAAGTGGTAGAATCTGGAGGAAAATTGATGGGAATATGGGGAGATTAAAATGGTTAAGAATTAGTGTAAAATGGATGTTTGATGGCCAGCACAGAGTTGATGGGCCAAAGACCCTGTTCTGTATGCTATCTCTTTATGACTCCCTGACTCTATTAGTATAAGCTTAATAGTTGGCTATGTAATCTGCCATCACTATTCCACCAATGGGCAGCACTATGTCCTCCAGGAGAGTGGGCATGACGGGTACATATGTGACCTTCAAATTTATAGCTAATAAAACTGGCTTGTCCTGCAAGAGAGATTGAAGTGTATTAGTGACTGCTACATAATGTGTTGGGTATTGTGGCTGTCATTGTCAAATAGTAAGCAATATGTGCAAACTATGAGACATATGTATGTGTGAGGCTTCAGTAGTGGTATGTGCTTGAGGCTGTAGTGGGTGATATCACACTGAGTGATAGTTAGCAGCTGAGTGTTAAGGATACAATGCATTGAACAGTATGTGATGCTGCACTCTTTGCATTGACTCCTACAACCATCTCCATCAAGTGCCACTCCAGAATGTGGCTGGAGACCTTCCAGATCCCTACAGTGGAGAAATCCTCTCCTCCTCTCCAATTCTTAGGGAGTGTCTCCATAACTCCATGGTTCACTAAGGTCTACTCTCTCTATGGCCCTCATAATTTTATAAACCTCTATAAAGGTCACCTCTCAGCCTTCTTTGGTCCTGGAAAAACAGTCCCAGCCTATCAGATCTCTTCTTATAACTCAAGCCCTCCAGTCCAGACAACAACCCAGTAAATCTTCTCTGCACCTGTTCCAGTGTAATCACATCCTTCCCATAGGACAGTAACCAGAACTGCACACAATACTACAACTGCGGCCTAACCAACAATTGGTACAACTGTAGCATGACGTTCCAACTCCTATACTCAATCCTTAGCCAATGAAGGCAAGAATACCATGGCTTCTTCACCACTCTGTCTACCTGTGTCACCACTTCTGAGAAACTATGTACTTGTGCCCGTAGGTCTCGCTTTTCAATAACACTCCCCAGGGCTCTGCTATTAATTGAGTATGTCCTGGCCTGGTTTAAATTTCCCAAAGTGCATCACTTTGCACAGATAAATTCTATCAGCCATTCCCTTGCCCATTTTCTGAGTTGATCTAGATTACGTTGTAACTTTACACAACCTTCTTCACTCTTCACTATGCCATCAATATTAGTGTCATCTGCAAACTTAATAATCATGCCAACGGCATTCTCTTCCAAATCATTACACCAGATGAAGAGCAATGGAGGACCTAGCACTAATCCCTGCAGCACATCATTTGTCTCCAATCACAAAAGCAACCCTCCACTACCACACTTTGCCTCCTAGTATCAAGCCAATTTTGTATCCAGTTTGCTACCTCACCTTGGATCCATGTATTCTAACCTTCTGAATTGGCCTACCATGAGATACTTTGTCAAAGGCTTTGCTAAAATCCATGTAGGCAACGTCCATCATCCTGCTCTCACGAACAAAGCCATGATGATTATCCCTAATATGTCCTTGCCTTTCCAGATACAAAGGCAATATGCTTTAGGATATGCTTCTGAAATGCTACAGGGTATCACTGTTCTCTTCCCTGAACTCAGTAGCTTCCATATCTTTCTCAACAGTAAGTACAGATGACAAATATTCATTTAAGACTTCACCCATCTCCTGTGGTTCCACCTAAATGTTACCACACTGATCTGTAAGGGGACCTATTCTCTCTGTGGTAACTAAATTAAATTTTAAATTTAAATTTTATTTACAGCATGGTAACAGGCCCTTCTGGCCCAACAAGTCCACACTGCCCATTTTAAACCCCCAAATTAACCTACCCGTACGTCTTTGGAATGTGGGAGGAAACCGGGATACCCAGAGGAAACCCACGCAGACATGGGAGAACACACAAACTCCTCTCAGACAGCGGCGGGGAAATCGAACCCTGGTTGCTGGTGCTGTAACACTGTGACACTGATGTTAAAAATCTTAAAGCCTTTATTATCTTTCTACAAGAAACTCACATTCGTAATTGTGATGTTTTCCTTTTTAATCGATGGAATGGGCTCCAATTTCATTCTTATTTTCAAGCTAAATCTAGAGAGGTTTCAATTCTTATAAATAAGACAGTTTCATTTAACCAACATAAGGTCATAACTGATAGTGATGGTCGTTTCATTATAGTATCAGGGAACATAAATAATAGATCAATGGTATTGACTAATATTTATGCTCCAAATACAGATGACCCAGGAATTTTTTAACAACTTTTGTCATTCATACCAGATTTGAACATCTACTCTTTGGTTTTGGAAGGAGATTTTAATCTCTGGTTAGATCCCAAATTAGATGGGTCATCCAATAAATTAGCTGCTCCGAATAAATCATCTTTATTTCTTGAATCGTGTTTAATGAAATCTGTGGTTATTGACGCCTGATGTTTTTCACATCCAGAGGATAAGGAATATTCCTTTTTCGCTCATGTTCAGCATACATATTCCAGGATTGATTACTTTTTTTTATTGACAACCAAATGATTTCATCAGTTCGATCCTATGACTAGAGAGATTTCTCTTTCAGATCATGTTTTGTGTTACTTTCTTTAAGTTTCCCTGGGCTCCCTCAGACTAATAGATTTTGGCGTTTTAACCTAACCGTGTTATATGATTTCCCCCCCCCCCAATTTTTGGAGAAACAAATTACTCTTCATTTTAAAATTCGCCAGAGATTTCTAGTTTTATCGTTTGGAATACATTCAAAGACTTTATTGGAGGTCAAATTATTTCTTATATGGCAAGAATTAGGAAAAAAGATCAACTGAAACTATTTGAGTTTCAAATATGCTTTGAATCCAGATCCGGTTTTATATAAAAGGCGAATTGAAATTAAAACTAAGTATGATCTTCTTTTAACTTATCCAATTGAAAGTCAACTTTTAAAAGATAAAAGTCAATTCTATATTCATGGAGATTAAAAAACAGATAAATAACTGGCTAACCAATTAAAATTTTCCAGAGCGAGACAGCAAATTAAAGAAATTTCAAAAGCCAATGACGAGAGGACAACTGATCTTCGAGAAATAAATGATACTTTTAGAGAATTCCATTCTAAACTAGAGTTCGAATTTTCCCAAAGATAATACGGTAATGGATAATTTTTTTGACCAATTAACTGTTCTGACACTTTCCACTGAAAGTCAAAAACAGTTGGATCAATCTATTACATACAAGGAAATCACCGAGGCTCTGTAATCTTTACTTTCTGGAAAGACTCCAGGTCCTGATAGATTTCCTGGAGAATTCTAAAGGCCTTTCCTCTTTGCTTATACCTCATTTATGTGGTGTCTTTTCGGATTCTTTTAAGTTGGGTCGACTACCACATTCTTCTTATGAAGCTTCTATCTCACTTATTCATAAGAAAAATAAGAACCCGACAGAATATGTTTCATACAGACCAATTTCACTACTTAATGTGGATGTTAAAATCTCATCTAAAGTTCTAGCTTGTAGATTGGAAAATATCTTACCTTTAATTATATCCTATGATCAGATATCGGTTTTATTAAAACCAATATTCCCATTTTAATATTCGTTGTTCATTGAATATTATTTATTCTCCCTATAAGGAAATATTGGAATGTGTGATATCTTTAGATGTTGAGAAGTCCTTTGATTGGATTGAATGGAATTACTTGTTTCAAACCTTAGAAATTCAGTTTTGGGCCTGATTTTATTCAATGGATTAAATTACTTTATTTATCCCCTTATGCTCGAATTCTTACTAATTTTCAAAATTCTAGATCTTTTAAACTTCAACGTGGAACCAGACAGGGATGTCCTTTGAGCCCTTTGCTCTTTGTTTTGGCCTTAAGAACCTTTAGCTATTTCTCTCTGCGAATCTGGAGATATCCTTGGTATCTCCAGAAGAGGTATTAACCATAAAGTTTCTGGATATGCTGATAACTTATTACTTTTTATACTTAATGTTGAAGCCTCGTTATCT
Organism: Rhina ancylostomus; assembly: GCA_030265395.1. Classification (NCBI taxonomy): domain Eukaryota; kingdom Metazoa; phylum Chordata; class Chondrichthyes; order Rhinopristiformes; family Rhinidae; genus Rhina; species Rhina ancylostomus. The sequence goes on from JARFYF010000046.1 coordinate 11,843,964, forward strand.
CTTATGCTTTCTTTATTTTCTCACTTTAGTCATTTCTCAGGCTAGAAATTGAACTTATACAAGAGCGAACTTTTTCCTCTGAAAAACTTGCTACCATTTGATATTAACATTCATTTTAAAATTGTAGGAAATCATTTTAACTATCTGTGGGTGTTAATTACTAAAAAAATTATTAGCATTTATTTAAAGATGTGTTCACCTTACTATACTATGTGAAAATGGTATTATCAAGTTGTTCTCCCCTTTCCACATCATTGATTGGCAAAATAATGTTATTAAAATGAATATTTAACCTAAATTTATACATCTACTTCATCTACCTGTTTTATTCCTAAATCCTTCTTTGACTCTCTTGAGTCAATTATATCTTCTTACATATGAAATAATAAACATTCTAGATTAAATAAAGTTTACCTTCAGAAGGTTAATAAGAATGGAGGTTTAGCCTTACCTAATTTTAGATTTTATTACTGGGCAGTCAATATACGAAATCTTACATTATGGTTATATTACATTAATCAAGAGGCCTTTCCAGTTGTGGGTCTCTTCAGAAACTAACTCCGTTAAAAAAATCTATTGTCTCTTTGCTTAATTCTTCACTTTCAATATCATTAAATAAACAATAGACAATTTAGTAGTTAAACATGCCTTGAGGATTTGGTTATTATTTAGAAAATGTTTTGGTTTATTGAGTTTCTTTGTCCAGTCCCATTTTCTCGAATTACTTTTTTTAAACCTCTATGACTGATGCAGTTTTTAAAAGAGTGGGTCAAATTAGGTATTACTTGTTTTCAAGATCTGTTTGTTGGAGGAAACCTTTCTTCATTTGAACAATTGTCTACCAAGTATAATTTACCAAAAACTCATTTTTTCTGATATTTACAAGTTAGAGATTTTTTTCAATCTCAATTACATTATTTTCCTATGAGTCCTGATAAAAATTTATTAGATGTAATCTTTAATTTGAAATCTTTTCACAATGGCTCAATATCTAATATTTATGACAAGTTACTAGAAATGAGAAAGGTGCCACTAGATAAAATTAAAAATGCTTGGGAACAAGATTTGCATATGTCAATTTCCTAGGAAACGTGAAATGAATTTTTTAAATTGGTTAATACTTTGTCATTATGTCCCCGTCATTCTCTCCTTCAATTTAAAGTGGTCCATAGAGTTCAAATGTCCAACGATAAACAATCCCGTTTTTATTCCGATATATCTCCTTACTGTGACAAATGCAATAATGGAGTGGCTTCTTTAATTCACATGTTCTGGACATGTCAGAGTCTTAAAAAAATATTGGACTAAGATCTTTCAAACCTTTTCTTTACTTTTCAAAATAAATTTTGACTGCATTGTTTGGGATCTTTGGAGAAAAAGATATATAGTTTGAAGGCTTCTGATTTACACATTCTGGCTTTTATTTCTCTTATAGCCAGGAGAGCTGTGTTGCTTAAATGGAAGTTACTCTGCCCACTCATGTTCAATGGTTACGGGATGTTATGTCATACCTGAATCTAGAGAAGATTCGTTGTTCAGTTTTTGAATCTAACTCAGACTTTCAAACCCTGTGGGGACCTTTTTTGAATTATTTTCAAAATCTTTGATTTGGTGACTAAAATACAGACATTA
>JARFYF010000046.1:11984923-12002411 GCA_030265395.1 Rhina ancylostomus
AGTGCATTCTGTGTTTCCATCCTGAGGTCTGGAGTGCCCTGATGCATGGACTGCAGCCAACCAGAATTCCTCATGGAACCACCTGGTACCTGTCAGTGTGATCTGGCCCAATGCTAAATTACTGTCTTAAGGATGGCAAATGAACAGAGTCCCAATCAAAAACAAATTCCATTCATTTCACTTGAACCTCTCTCCCTGGAAAGCTTGTTCTTACCCATGGGTTTATCTACACCTCATTTGCTATTTACCAGATAATAACAATGTCTGATGTAATGTTGCTAACCTGAAACGTTAGCTCTGTTTCTGTCTCTACAGATGTTGAGTATTTCCAGCAATTTCTGCTGTTGTAACAAAAACAGCTACCTAGCCTTCACACCATTACCTCCATTCCCCAATCCTCAGCCCCTTTATCTCACTATCTCCACCTCAGGGGATGGACTAGCAACAAATCCTTTGTAAGCCCAGTCTCTGGAGCTATCTTGATTATACCTCCTACCACTCTGCCTTCTGCAAGGACTCCATTCATTCTTCCCTTTCCTCCATCTCCATCACATCTTGGTCTGATGATGGTTCTTCCTTCGCTGAGTTTTCAGTTGGCTGCCACTTTAATACTACATGCCACACCTGCTTTGACTTCTCTGTTTGTAGTTTCCTGCACTGTTATAACGTGGTCCAACGCAAACTTGAGGAATGACACCTTGCCCTACGTCTGGGCACTTCTCAGCTTTCCGGGCTCAATATCGAATTCGGCTTCCCAAATTCTATCCCGAATTCTCTCACATTCTTGAGGCCCAGGCCTGAATGTTGTCCACGTCTTGCTGCATACAACATCACATTCCCAAAAGTGAGAGAACTGACTTTCTCTATTTGTATCAGAACTGGCCAGTTCCTCTGTAGGTCTCCCAAACGTAAAGTGGGCTGTTTCTCTCTCCCTGTAAGCATAGCCTGACCTCCTGGCCATTGCCTACAGCTCTGCATTTCCCAGTGTTTACATGTTCCTTTCTCTATGTTCTCTCCTTTGAAATGCCTTCACTAAGCTTTCAATCAGATGACCTCCTCAACAGCTTATCACCATTGCAACCCTGGCGCTTACCCCGCGAGAGGTATTTGCTCTGTCCCATCCGTCACATCCCTATCCTCCCTGCAGCTATAATTAATTTGTTTTCCCTCTTTCCCAGTTATGATAGAGGGTCTTCAACCTGCAACGTTAACTGTTTCCCTTCCCACAAATGCTGACTGACTTGCTGAGGGTTTCCGTCATTTTCTGTCTTTGTTTCAAATTTCTGATATTTTTCTGGGTTTTTTTGATTTTCATTTAAAGAAGATATTCCCTGCAGCCTTCGGTAATTAAAGAGAAACATTTTGGCTCATAGCCAGGCGTGAAACAATTCAACCCTCACTGTGCAAGCTAAAAATCGCCCTGGTCCTTGCCCAACAGTTTTTCATGCACAATTTCACCAGCTGTAATCTATGGTGCTTAAAAATACTACAAAACTGTTGATATTGAGATAAAAATGAAGAGAAATCACAGTCACGACGGATGCAGTTGACTTAAATGAAAATTTCTATGGAGCCATTTGAACAGATGATTCAAGATCCTACCACCCTTTAGGACCTGGATCCCACAGCATTGCTAAATGATTTGAAGAAACATCAGACACTTGCACTGTAACTATGTGGAAAAATACAAATTTTTTGTATTAATAAGACAAACTATGTCTTATTAATTCCAATTTCCAATGTCCACAAAACAGAAAATGCTGGAAATATTCAGCAGATCAGGCAGCATCGATGGAAAGAGAAACAGTTAATGCTTCAGTTCTTTTTCAAGAATCTGGTTGAGGATTAACGGGGTTATCAGTGGATGGGAACTGGGGCAGGGATTAATGGATGTTCTATCAAGAACCTAATTCTGACAATGAGTTCAAGTCAGGAACTGTTAACTGCTTCTCCTTCTGCACATGCTGCCTGACTTGCTGAGTGGTTCCAGCATTTTCTGTTTTTGTTTCAGATTTTGAACATCTGTAGTTTTTGATTTCACCTACTGTCTCACTGTAAATCATTCTGGCCTTAGAGAGGCAGCAGTCAATTCAGTTAATACCCTGCTTCATTGTTGTCCTTCACCTTTCCTTACCATCCACTAGGCTGGAAGTTTGATGTATAAAGTTGACAACGTAAAACAGTTGCTTGCTGTAGAAACCACCCAATTACCACTGCCAGTGTAATCCATGAAAATCTATTTGTCTGTTTTCATTTATTTTTATTTTTGTGCTTTGAATTAGCAACGCAAAGAAAATCCTGGAAATGAGCAGTTAATAGCTGGCCTTAAGATTTGAAATATCTATTAAACAGTAAAAATAAATGAGCTATGAAAATTAAAAATTTAGTATCCATTCACTTTAATGTATTGCAACGAATGCATAATTCATAGTGAGGGAAATAAAGTCTCTATATTCAGTCATACAAGGTAGATCCAATGGATTATATCTGCAAATGACACGCTGTGGACCATGAGGTAATGTCAAAATTCATTTCATAAACTATAAATCTAGAATATATCAAATATGCAGTTGCCAATAGACTTCAAAATTTCTAATTTGTTGGTGCCTTATAATCATGCAGTGAATTACATGGGGCCTTGGAGTTCAGGAAATACATAGCAACCTGATTATGGAGTTTGCCAAATGTGAAAACATCATTCCTTATCAGACTGAATCAGAGACAAGAGGAATGCCACAAAGCAATGCTCACCATGGGATTGTGTGAGTTAGGATAGGCCTTCAATGAGAAAACATACAAAGGTCTTTCCTCTGTGATTTCATACCAGTGTAGAGAGTGGGGATTGAATGGCACTGGTAAGTGGTAAAAGTTACTGGACCCTGAGTCTGCTGCAACCGATTTCAGTGGCACACAAGGCCCAATGCATTGTGCACTAGAGGAAGTGCCACAAGGCATTTCTCGCCATATCAGTGTAATGGATTGCTGGAATGTGACCAGGTCATCCAATCAGCTCAAGTCTTTGTGTACTACATGGAAGAAGGTGTTGCTTAACACTGGTTTATGCTTCTATACAATCTGAGCATGGGTAAAATAATGAGCTAGCAATGTGGACTGATTGGCACCAATTGTAAAAACATAGCAAAATTAAACCAAGTTTTCAGCTTTTCCAATAACTTGAATGAAGTAAAATGCTCCAAGGTGTTTTATGAGAGTGCTGCCAAACAAAGTGGGGACTCCCCCAGTCCCCATCTACTGATCCTCCTCAATCCCCACCCACCAACACCCTTCAATGCCCTTCCATTGAACCCGCTCAATTCCCAGACACTGACCCCCCTCAGTTCCCCCATCCACTCCCCTCTCAATCCCCATTCACTGACCCCCTTAATCTGCATCCACTGATGTACTCAATCCCCACCCACCAACCCCTCAATCCCCCATCCGTCGAACCCCGTCAGTCCCTATCTACTGACCAACCCAAGTCCTCATCCACTGACTTCCCTCAATCTCCATCCACCAACTTCCCTGAATCCCCATACATCAATAATACCCTCAATCCTCATCCAATGACCTTCCTCAATCCCCCATTCATTGATTCTCATTCATCCCACATCCACTGACCACACCCTCCCAATCCCCATCCACTGATAACCCCACCAATCCTCAACCACCAACCTTCTACAGATTTCCAGCTGCCACTCATCAGTCCTCAGTTGCTGATCACAGTGTTGATTCCTATTCTTTTTCCCAACCTTCCACCCACCACAGACCTCTTGCCACCATAATCTCAGCTGCCCAGGCCACTATAACCCTGGCTTTTGGCTGTCCTCAGTGGCGGAGTGTTTGGAGGAAAGACCTTGCCCTATATAAGGCCTGTTCAATAATGCACAATGCATTTGGCCTTGGCTGCCACTGAATTCTGTAGCAGCAAGTTCAGGGCCCATTAACATCCTTTTACCAATGCCATCCAATCCCACTCACAGACCTTTGTATGTTTTCTCAAAGGAGGCCTATTTAAGCATACCTCAGGAATTGCATGCTATTGAGTAAGGCCAGCATATAGGGGCCACCTACCAAACTGGCATTGACCCCTTACACACCTTATTGGGCAATTTTACAGATATATTTTCTAATCCCTTAATTTGTAATGTTGCATCATAACAAGTTAGAGCAATACTCCTCTGACAAGTACTTGGAAGCCACAAAGATTTTTGAATTGATTTTCCCCTATTTTGGCCCACCAGTCCATACTAACTCACTGTTCCATGTGTGCCAGGAACCCACTGGCTGCCTTTGTTCATTAGTCAACTGTCCATTTAGTAACTGCAGCAGATTACTTTTGTTACTTCTGCTTTTGTTTAGGTTTTATTTTATTTCATGTTGCGTCGATTTGCAAAATGTGGCAAATTGGAATAAGAAATCCTTAAGTTGGAATTTATGTGTTTAAACCCTTTGTCAAAGATATTCTGGGTGACCTTTCTTCAAAGGCATCATGAAGATTCAAGTTGGTACAGGACTCCTATTATTAAGCTGAGTGCAAAGAAGATTAAAATATACATTCATTCACTTCCATTCCCCACCATTCATTGTTCCATGTTCATTTCTCTGCTTTAAAACCGCTTCTGAGAGATATTCAGATCATTGATATTTTTGTGGGCTTGCATCCCATTAGTAGATTAAATGGAATAGAATTCAAGATCTTGACCTCTAGATCTTGATCAATTCAAGGTTCTGAAGATAGTGCTAGGAGGAAACATTACCCAAGGTATCCCCAGGCAGTTTAAAAGCATAATGCTCAGGCATTCAGAACAGTGCTGACTAAACTGACCCACACAGGACCTGGGTTAATTGGCAATCCACAAGAAATCTATTCAAAGTTATCCCACTGAATTTTGATCTGCAGATGTGAAGCAATGACCAAGCTTCAACTGACAGCCACCTGTGCGAAGGATTTACTGCAGCACGGTAAACCCTTTGCATTAGGAGGCTGCTTCCAAGCAGAGATTACTGGAGAACTCATTCGAAGCAGATTTTACTTCAGCCACAAAGGTTACCACCTTGGTAAGACCAGCAGAAAATCAGTTCAACAGCACTTTGGCTACCTTTCTCCAAAATCCCTCGATGTCAGTAATTCCACAAGTGCTGGGGAATATCTGGAATTCAGTCCACTCCCTCTTTAAAGTTCGTGAATGACAAGTCAATTGCCAGAGTGCTTAGGCCTAAAAAATATACAGTGAAAATGATTTAGTTGCCATCGTTCCTATAGACTGCAAATGCTAAACTTTTATTTTCATTTATATTCGGTACTTTTAAGATTAACGTAAAATGTCCTATTCCATTTTCATTTCACGATATTCTGAAAGGTCAAAATCCAGGCTTAATTTTATTGTTCGATGAAATCAGACAGCAAAGGAACAAATGAATTATCTTTCTGCTGTGGACTATTAAGAATGCCATTGAAACACAAATTGATGGGCTGTGATGCTTGTTTTTTTTTATCCGGAAGTTATCAGCGGAATTATGTTTCACAATAAGCCATGCCGGTTAGCAAGGATTCTGATACTGTAAAGTTGCAAAGACTCAGTCATATATTAACCAGGCACTCTTGCTGTAGAAAGTCCACAATAACCACTGCCACCACTTCAACCTAAACTGTACACAAAAATAAACACAGCTGCTTTTTGTGTTTTGCTGTCTTTGTTAACAAAGAAATAAACACATAAGATGGCTTAAGTTCCTTAGTTATTGTCAAAGAAAACTGGTACAAACCAGATGATCCATGAAGTTTTAATTTTTTTTACGCCACAACCAGAAAGGCTGCCTGTTCTGTCGAGCTCTGTCCTGGAACATGCCATCAGATGTCTTTACCATTTCTCTCCGGATCAGAGCTTGCAAGGAAAGAGATGAACATTTGCCTGAGGCTGAATGATTTCAAGCAGGTTATTAATTTAATCCACTGATAAAGTTACTTGAACCATAATACTTGAGGAGTATTATTGAAGAAAGAGTTCATGTAAGGATTCTAGTGAGGAAATTAGCTTTTTCCCCACCACTAGACAATACCGCATTCTTCACCTTGTATCACAAATAGATCTGAATAAACATATTTCTCTTCAATGGACTTGCTTGGAGTCACTACTTTTCTAGGAAGCTGACACAAGACATCAGCTGGAGTGTAATGAATCTACTCTAGTTTACCATCCAAGCAAGATTTCAGTGCCTTTAGGATTCAGTCTGAGCTGATTTGTAAGCAGTGAACATGGATTTGACCACCTAAAGGGCTCAATCTGTACTGAATCTCCTTAACTGAAAAGTCATGTTGCTGCCAAAGTCAAGACAGTTCTGTTCTCATCCCTGGATGTGACTTAGAAGCATTCTCTCAAAACTGCCAATTCTGCTAATTCAACTTGTCAATCTTTTCCTAACGGCATAAGAGAGGCTTTGCTAGAGGGATTTCTTCCTCTCAGCTGGACTCTACCAGTCCTTTAAGGACTTGAGGAGTGCCTGTAGTGGTTGAACTTGGTGTGGTGGCGTCCATCCCTGACATTTTGCAATTTCCCCACTAAACAAAATTGAGCAGTTGAGTTCACCAAAAAGAAAATACTTAGCAAATATATGAATGCTATAAAAAATGACTATATCTTTTCTCTGCATTGATCTATAAACTTTATTTTTTTTAATCCAAAGACATTAAATAATCATCACCAGAGAGTATACTACACTGAAGATACAACTTGGAAAATTTAAAAGAGATGAGAGGAAGGATATTCAAGGAGATATTCAAAGGTTTAAAATGAACATTCAGAATCAAAATAATTTAATTAACCAGACAAAATTTAAAAGTGAAGTGCATTTTTTTGGATTATTGTGAGCATCACATGGGGCACCACTCAATGGATCTATCAATCGTGCAGAAGTGACAGTTTTTAGCAGTGCTTCAGTAAATTCTTTAGTCATGAGATGTAGGCATCGCTGCCAAGGTAACATTTGATTCTCATTGTGATTTGTGCTTTACAAGGTGATGGTGAACCACCTTGTTGAACTGCTACTGTCTTTGTTGTCAACATACCTCATCAGTGCTGTTAGGAGGGGAGTTATTGGATTTTGATGCAGCAACAAGGAGCCAAAATGCTGTAAGTCCAGTCTAGGGTGGTAAGTTGCTGGTGCTGCCTTTGCCTTCCGAGGTGGTTGAGAAGTTCTATTGAAAAAGCCTTGGCACATTGTTGCAGAACACTCTGTAAATGGCATACAATGCAGCCAAGATAGTAGAAATGAGTCACGTGGCTTTATCCAGAATGGTGTCAAGTTTCTTGGTTTTGTTTGAAGTTATATTCATTTAGGCAATATTCTAACCTATACTTTGCAGGTGATGGAAAGACATTGGGGAACCAGAAGTAAGACATCGTGCAGGAGAATCAAGCCTGGATATTGTATTTCACCTATGATGCATTAACCCATCATTGTGTTTACCATTCATAGGACCCCTGCAAAAAGACATGAGGTTAGCTAAAAGACATGTAAAACAGTTAATTAGAACAAGGCCTGCACTGTGAAGGGCAGAGAGGTTGCAGCGAAGAGGAAGAGAGCACTTCGCTTCAGTGAGAGACCCAAACGTTCTCATCAGCATGAGAAATGCCTGGTCAGAGGTCCTGTGTACCATGGGTCCACAAAGCCCACTAGAGCCAAAATAGGAGGAGGAGGAGTGGCTATTGTTGTCTCCTTCACGTGTGAGAAGTCTGACTGAAGTGACTAATACACAAATAACTCTCACAACCTCACCAAAATACCAACACGAGCTGCAGACTACTAAGAAAGGTGGTAACAAGCTATTTCAGTAACTGGATCAGAGGTCCATTTATCGATCTTTTATAATCAGTACAGGTAGGTCAGCAAAACAGAATTTAATGGATTATGTAACATGTTGTCTTGGCTCCCCTGTCTTATTGTTGATGCACTATATTGTCGTTAACCACTGGAATGTAGAGATGGTCACTGGTTGTTCAGGCTCCATGGAGAAGCAGCTCTCTATCCCATGTGGACAATCCCTTTACCCTTGTACCCTGGGTGGACTGTGCCTGCCTCTGCTCAGCCTAGCCAAGACCTCAGGCTCCAGGCCTCCTTGCTGTTCTCTTTCTGACACCATCTGCAGTGGTCTGGGTTGTGCAACATGTGTCTCAGCATGATGAAGTCTCCACACCTGGCTGGGATATATCGCAGAGCCACCCAGACTGACACAGGCAATTGCACCCCATTTTTTAGAAGACCAATGTTTTTTTTCCCCTTTTGTTTGATCACTTCTGCCTGATGCTTTGGAGATTCGTAAAGAAAGTGGTTAAAAGCAGTAGTGAATCTCTGGAGTTCTCTGCCCCAGACGGTGGTGGAGGTCTGATCATTAAGGTGGAGATAGATAAATATTTAAAAGATTGAGGAATTGAGGGTTATGGGGAACTGGCACGGAAGAGTGGTTGAGGCCAGTGTAGATCAGTTATGGTCATACTGAAGGATGGGGAAGACTTGAGGGGCCCGGTGGTCAACTCTTGCTCCTATTTTCTTGTGTTATTGTGTTCTATTTATTCATTCCATTGCCCACAATGAAGGTTTAGGACTCTTAGCAGGCCTTGTACAATTCCAGGAGTGGAAATTAATCCAAGGCACATCATACACCCAGGATTGGCTGGTATGAGCAGGGCATTTCCAAGCCTGAAGGCCTTGAAACTGGACACCACGCTGCTAAATGTCAGGTCTGGTCATGCCATTTGACTTCTAGACAATTGAGGTTCATTTTAATTCATCCTCTGTTTACTATCTGGCAGTACTGGCTTCAAACCCAGTTGCTAGACTGAGCGTTCCTTCCAATCCTTTGAGGCCTAGAAAATGCATGGAATTTCCAGAGGATTCAAACAGCACGTTATCTCTATCTGAGGTGGATTGCACAGACTCTTCATTATCTAGTTAAGTAGGTCCATTGATCCACTCACCAGGTTGGGGATTGTGCAAGGGAGTCAAAGAGGAAGCCAGCAGCCTAGGGTTGAGCCCACACTTCTAATCCTGCAGGATCGCACTAGTTTTCCTCTTGGTTCAGTTATGCTCAATATTCATCCAACTCCAAGCCATGCATGGCCAAGATTCACAAATCTGTAAAATTGATTTGAAAGCTTGATCAAGCTGAGATGAATCCTTTATAATTCAAATTCACTCAGCCTGAAATGTCAATTGCCTCATTGGCCTGGCTTCCTGCAGTGAGATTTTGGGTGGCGTTACCTCTGCAATCAACCAGCTGTGGGAACAATGCCGCACCAAAATTAAACTGGACAAACAAACTATCTGCTCAAAGAAGGGGATGAAGATGGGTGAAGGGGGATCGGGCATGGGGGGGGGTGTACATGGGAAAGGGGACAAAAATGGGAGGACCAAAGGATCGGAAGGAGGGGGTAAGGGGGTGAGGGAAAAGGAGTTTACCTAAAATTGGAAAACTCAGTAGTCATGTCAGTGGGTTGTAGACTACCTACGCAGAATAAAGGTGTAATATAATCTTCGTTCCTTCCCCCTCCTGGTTCCATCCACCCACTTCACACCCAGGCTCACCCCCACACCCCCAACCCCCAATGTGTCTGTTGTTCACCTCTCACCTAATGGTTCCCATTCACACCACCTTTGCTTACCCGAATCCAGCTCTGGTAATGCTTTGTGTTCCTGCTCATCTCTCTCCAGTAGCTGCCTCCTATCTTCACACTCCCCTCCCCCCACCTTGCTCCATTTGTTGATACCCTGATGAAGGGTCTCAGCCCGAAACGTCGACAGTTTATTTCCTCTAGAGATGCTGCCTGACCTTCTGAGTTCCTCCAGCACCTTTTATGTATTGCTCCAGATTCCAGCATCTGCAGAATATCTTGTGTCTCCGTCTGTTGTTTTGCCTTTTCCCTCTCTCTCTGTCTGCTCCCATCCATCTATCCAGCTCCACCTTCGCTCCCCTCCCCTACCTGGCACTACCTGCCTGTCATCTCACACCCCTCAGTCCACCAGCTGCCCAGGAATCCTTTCTCACCACTCCACTTCTCTTTATATTAGCCATCTTGCCTCTCCACTCTCAGTCCTGATGCAGAGTTTCTACTTGAAACATCGACAACTCCTCTCCTCCCACTAATGCTGCTCGACCTGCTGGGTTCTTCCAGTGGATTGTTTGTTGCTCCAGATTCCAGCACCTGCAGTCTCTTGTGTTACCGAAATTAAACTGCTCTGGGATCATAATTTCTACCTTTAGCTCTTCAGAAATGGCTCCGTATCACAGAACTGACCATTCAACCACAATTGTAAAGATCTCTTTTGTTTCTTCATTTACTGCGTCTTAAATGGACCAAAGACACCAACTGACATTTATGCACCAAATAAGCCTTGGCAAAGAAATGTCTCCATCATCTTTTCTTATTCAGCACCTGGAAAGAATGGCATTGCCTGCCATATTGGTTAAGGAGGTATTGGAATAAGGTATCTACCTTACCTCAGCATGTATCATGCTGGTTTTTGATGTTTCATATACATAGGTAAGTATTTTAAGCCTGATTGAGACTTTCTTGAAATGGTTTTGCACTGAGGCAAGCTTTCAACCAGATAGAAAGAAATTGGACAGCTTCCAGCAACCTTTACTGCCTCCTTAAAATGCCACCAGTCACACTTCCCATTCCAAGCCCTCAGCCAAACCTCTAATCCCTCATTTAACCATCGCCCACGCAGGCCATGGTCCATCTCCCCATAGCGCTGACACCAGTCTACAGGCACTTACCTCCCTGACCTTCACTACCATGAAAACAGCTCCGAGCTTTGCAGCTCTTCAACGTTTGGACCTATGCTGCTGGAAGGATCTGAGGAGCTTGCCTACTTAATGTTAATGAAACATGGTTAATGTCAACACCTCACCACTCAAGCACAGTCACTGCACCAAACCACAAGCAGTGTGTTATGACAATTACATTACAAAAGTTGGTTTGAATAGCAATATAAGTGACTAGACTGACAGATTCACCAGCAAGTGATTGTAAAGATAAAAGCTCCTTTATGTTGCTTGTCTAAACACTGGTGAATTGCCAGCTTCAACAGCAGGGACCTGTTGCTGGCCCATTGATACTCCACCAATCTGCTCCAATGTACAGTCTTCCATTGTGGAAGACAGAGAGGGACTTTCAGCCACAATGCAGAGGTACAGAAATTAACATGCAGAATATTTCTCACTCCCTTGGTATGTCTAACTCCCCCTTGCCCAATCTACTTCACTGTCTAATTTTCCTCTCAAATCTTATATTTTCCTTATGCTTGAACACTTCTAAACTGTGTTTCTCAATTGATTTCAGTTATATCCCATGCAAAGCATAAATATATTTGGTGCTGAACCTACCTGAATGCAAAGCATTGCACTTGTCTAGCTTGGAAACCACTTGCCAGAGTTTGGCCCATTTCCCAGCAAGATCTGTACACTACCGTTTGACATCCTCTTCAATCCTACATTAGCACAGATTTCTTGCATCATTCTCAAATGTGGTGCCTTTTCTCCATGGACTTTTATCTATATGATTTATTAACTCAGTAAGAAACAATGGTCCTGGGCAGTCTCTTGGGATTGAGGATGACCTACTTCCACTCCAGTTCTATGGGTTCTCAGGTGGCTGATAAGGCCAAAGTGGGATGCTCGATCTCCACCATGGTTGGGGCAGATGAGAGGGTAGCTTGGGAGATGAGACCACTCCTTCTGCTTTTAAGCTGGACTTCTGCGTGCTCTCTATGAATAGACTTGAGATTCTCAGTACCATCCTTCTCCATTTTGTACAGTCTTAGGCCAGGGATTCCCATGTCAATAGGAAATCTACACTCTTTCAAGATGGCTTTGAGAAGATATTTGTATTTTTACCTATGTGTACTTAGTAAACTCTTGCCACAATGGAGCTTGGAGTAGAATACCCGTCTATCCAGTGCTTTGAGGCACCCACACATCGTTTCCTTACTACTTGAGTGCTTCTTCAAAGTCGTGTTCATCACACATATTCATCAACTGAGGGACAGCAAATGCCTGGTGGTTTCCTTGCCTGACTTTGAGGACTCCAGGGTCACTTGGTCTCAACTATAAACCACTAAGCTGCCACATCTGGTAGGTCTGCCAGAGGGATAAGACACATCCAGGGATCAAAATACAGGAGTCTGGAACACTGGCTGGTTCTCCAAGTGTGACCGTTTCATGCTATTGGCTGACTCCTCTGTATGATAGCTCCCCCTACATTGACATAAATCCACAAGTGTTACTGAGGACTTTATAGTGTTGGCTGAATTGGGTCTGCATTTAATACATCCTTATCCAGTGCTGGGTAATCTATCCAGTTTTATTTTATTATACTTTGTTGCAGCAGCTTGTTATAAATGGAGGGATTGCTAGGTTACTTTTAGTTTGGCATTTTCTACTACTTTAGCTCAGCTGACTTTTGAAGAATGTATTCAAAGTATTAACTTTACAACGTTAAAATACCATATCACTAACACTTTAATCGGAAAAGTAATTCTGCTGGCACACTATTATAATATGCCCTTCATCTGACTGTATTCTATCAAACCATTAGCTAGCAATTTAGCTTTCAGAGAAACTGAGACCCAAGTTCTCAAGTGTTGCCTACTCTTGCTTCCTAAGATGTTCAGAAACATCCAGGATTGAACATTATTCTGTATATAGACACAGCATGACTGTGATGCTAAGATTAGACACAGTTTTTTCTTGTATTACAGGTATTGATTTGTGTCATCTTTCAAACCAGAACCTAATTCAGTTCCACTCCACAGCTTCACTTTTCAGTAGATCACTATCCTATAGAGTTGGATTATAGATTTCAAAGGTTATTTTTTCTCTCTCCTTTTCTGGTTTGCAAAATGATCAAGTCTGTTTTGTTCATTTCTCCTATCCCTCTGGACCAAAGTATTACTGTCTGTGAATCCTAACAAATGTATTGGACCTGATTTTGTTTTGACCAGAGAACAAACACCAAAGCCGTTTGTTAGACCTGCACTTGCCCATTGACTTCTTATGGGCTTTTCAAATGGAAACTCTTGTGTGTCTACAGAGGCTGAACCAAGAAGTGTCAATTAGATTACTGAACCCAATCTCAAATTCAGTAGCAAAAGAAAGTGGGAATAAAATAAGCGAGGAAGGTAATGGAGTCAGAAAGAGAAAATTAACTTTTTTTCTTTCCTATTTTTAAATTTCCAACAATACTTAACATCTGAAGGAATAAAACTCCACACTTCCAGAAGTTAATTTTCTTTGCTGGAGAGGCTGTTTGCCATTAAGTAAAACTAATGACTGATCATTTACACCACAGACTGTTCATATTTAAATTCAGCATCTATCAAATTATGTCACATTTGATAAGCTTGATGGAAAAAATTGTAGCACAACAATATATAGATGAAACATTTAATAAAACCACTGAGCTTTATGAATATAATCATTGATTAAGGTTCATTTAAATGGCCACTTATTGAACATACCTATCTATCCAGTGTTCAACATAATCACCTAGGTGATGATTGGTGATTATGTTGAGCACTGGATAGATAGATATGTTCAAAATAACTACCTACCTTTGGAATATTGTGAATAATTCTTCTTCACTTGAATTTCAGTAAGGTAGAGTCCTGTTTATGACGTCGTCTAAGTACAAAGGAAACACATCAGTAAATGCCAACAAAAATTCCAAAGTAATTTATAATTCTGTTCATGTTTCATCAGACTGAGGGCAGATTTGGAAGTGTATTGATAAGGCATAATAAAGAGGTTTAGTGTGCAACTTACTGACCATTTCAGCACTATTTTTCTTTTGGTTCTGCTGCCACGAATGTTATCAGGGGCCTTTCAGCAATAGTCCTGCTATTTGTTGTGTTTTTTGTACACTCCATTATGGGCCACTGATGGGTTTCTCTGTGAGAATAGCCTTACATCTGTAATGACTGAAGAGAGATGATGTGAATTGCCAAAGGTGTTCTGCACTATTCTGACATGTCATGATGCCAGCACTTGCAGTTAGGGGGCACCTACCTGCTGTTCTAAGTATTGTAAAGGTAAAATAGAAACTGTCCTAGCAGCACTCTCAAACAACTGGAAATGAGTTTAGAGGTTGAATGTGTCCATATGTTCCACAGACGCTGTTCATTGATTCGAAATACAATATACATGGAGATAAAGGAATCCAGCAACTACCATTGCTCATCATGACCTTCAACTGTGGTACACCATGCTGTATGTGACACCAGGCGGTGTCCCTGGTTTAAATTTATGAAAGGACTTGGGGCATAGAAAAGAATTCATAATTCAAAATTACTGAATGTCTGTGCTTTCAGAGACCAGTTTGTGGATCATTGCAAACAAGTTCCCCAATAAGGGACATTTGTTTTCAGGTATCTGTTTCTTGTGAGGGTCCCTTTATACCAGTTTCACTGTATTTATTTTCAATTTATAACAGCGTGGCAATTAAATCACTTGTTCCCAGACTTAGATATTTCTTTTAACAATTCTTTTGCTTGAATGTAAACAATTTAGATTGAGGTGTCCAGAAGCAGTCTGAAGAAAATGAGTTTCTCTCAGATCAGATTGTTTAGCTTCCTCTCAAACATTATTTCTCACATGGGAGATAGGTACTGAGGCTTGAGTTAAAAGAAATTTCCTGTTTTAATGTACAGTGATCCTATGCTTACAATTGCTAATATTAACAATGAGGAAGGAAACAAATACTACAGCTCAGCAGATACCTTTAATCTATAATAGTTCATAATAACTTGACCTTTTATTAAGAATAATGGGTATGCAAGTTCCATTATCATAACACTATTTAAAACCCATTGTCTTCCATCAAGCCACATTAAACACTGCCTTTAAGATTAATTGGAGTTGTTTACTTTGTTACAGCCTATATTTTCTGATCAGGTTTAGTTCAAAATGGATAGAAGCAGTGGAAATTTTGCCAGTTTTGTCCCAGATGAGCAAGGAGGAAATTCGGTTGAAATCCATTCGGCTGCCTAAAGATGAAGTCTGTAAACATTTCAGCACGAGAAAGAATTGGTGATGGAACCTCTCTGGAACACTGAAATAAACTGTAAACTGTATACACAAATTTGTTCTTTTAATACTGTTCTATAATGGTCTAAATGGCTGTGTATTGCCAGGGCATAATAAAGAGGTTCAGTGTGGGATCTACTGCCATTTTGGCACTATTTTTCTTTTTGTTCTGCTGCCATGAATGTTATCAGGAGCCTTTCAGCAACTGTTCTGCTCTTTATTTCATTTTGTGTACAGCTCCATTGGGGGCCACCAGTGGGTTTCTCCATGAGAATTGTCTTATATCCACAGTGACTGAAGAACAATGATGTGAATTGCCAACAGCATAATACAGAGGGATAGCCAATACCTTCTTCAGCAGACAACCAGAAGGAGAGGTTCCTATCCTGCAGAACAAGAGACCAACTATAATGCGGATGCTTTTACCAAATGCCCGTGGATATTTGTGTATTCTAGGTACAGTGTTACAGTAGTTAAGTTACTAGACCACTAACCCAGAGGTCTGGACTAACAATCCAGAGACTTGAGTTCAAATCTCACTAAAGCTACTGTGGAATTCAAATATAATTAATAATTAATTTGTTTTTTTTAAGTTAGTCTTAGTAATGATGACCATAAAAACTATTGGATAGCTATGAAAATCTATCAGGTTCACTGATGCCTCACTGAAGAGAAAATCTGCTGTCCTGACCTGGTCTGACCTATAACTGACCCTAGATCCACAGCAATATGGTTGTTTCTTAACACTGCTAAGAAAAAGGAATTTATTCACTAATAATCTTCTCATTAATGTTTCATTTGAGTTCTGCCAACTCAATTTGGCTAGAGATTTCATTATAGCCTTAGTCCAAACATGACTGAAGTGCTGAACTCGAGATGAGCTGAGAGTGACCACCCTGAACATTAATGTAACATTTGATCATGTGTAATATCAAGAAAGTCCAATCAAATAAAAGGGAATCAAGGGCATTTTTTTCTGCCGCCTTGAGTCATACCTAGCACAAAGGAAAATGGCTATAGTTGTTGGAGACCAATCATACCAGCCCCAGGACACCCCTACAGAAGTTTCTTGAGCAAGTATCAGTGACATTTCTTTCATCATTAGGTCAGAGGTAGGAATGTCTGCCGATGATTGCATAAAATTCAACTCATCAAATAATAGGGATATATCAGCAACATTTAAGCAGGGAGCCAATGAAATGAAAAGTAACATTTTTGCTACACAAGTGACAAACAAGGGTCATTTCCAACATGTGAGAGTCTAACGTTATCCTCATGGGCATGTAACAGCCTGGGGAAACCACCAGTGAGCAGAACTCTAATAGGACCAGCCATACAAAGATAGTGGCTACAACAGCACTTCTGGTGCTAGGTACCCAGGGAAAGATGTCACTTCCCAAATCCCCAGAGCCTTTTCACAAGCCAAAAGGCCCAGCTCAGATGCCATCCTCTCCACTTGCCTAGATGGGTGTAGCTGCAACAACGCCATGAAGCTTTATGTGATTGAAGAAAAAGCATCAACTTGATTGGTCTCCTTCTCATCACCTTGGCTACAAAGCATGACCTCCCAAATACATGACCCATTACAACCAGAAGGAGCAGGCATACAGATACACCATCCCATGCGAATTTCTGTTTAAAGTCACACACTATTTCCACCTTGAAATATATTACCGGCCTTTGTTGTTACTGGGTCTAAATCTGTTATTTCATTCTCAATAATACTCTGGAACATCTTCATCAGAAGGGCTCAAGAAAGCAGCTCACTATTATCTTTATGGTCTTCCTAGCAATGCCAATATTCTGTGTATGGATATAGTACAACTGATAATCAGAAAGAAGGGTATCAGAGGATGGACAATGGGTACTGTCCTCTGGTTGTGAAAGCAGTAATTTGATAATATAATTGAAATGCTCATCACATCTTAAGGGATCTTTCTAGCCATTCTGTTGCAATATTTTAGGTTTATATTCAGTACTTAAACTCCTGTCAGGAAATTCCATTATAGCCTTCAAAATGATGTGTAAATACTGTACACATTTCAAATATAAAGTAACTCTATCAAAAAATAATGGCTGTAAATTGACTATAAAAGTCTGGAAATTGTTCCCCAAAGAGCTTTTTGTCAATTAGTGTTGTTTTGCTTTCAGATTCAGCTTCAGAATTCCGGTCAGAAATCTCCTACAGACATTACACTTTTAGAAGGCAGGAACTTGAAAACCTGTAATTTACTTGAGCAACCATTAAGATGCTGTTCTGTGAAGCTTGTATTGTTCAAGTTTCCATGGATGAACTAAAATAACTTCCACAGCTTTCCAAAGCATTAATGCGTTTGAGATTTTTAATGCAGTCCCTTAATATCAAAAAAGGCCAATATTTATCAACAAATTATATTTTTTTTAAAA
>JARFYF010000046.1:12054153-12064983 GCA_030265395.1 Rhina ancylostomus
CAGATGTCGGTGGTGTGTTCTGAGATGTATGACAAGTGCCATTGCTGTGTGCTGACCAGGGGCCTGAAACTTTGTGGAAAGCGAAAGTCAACAGCTTGTGGTCGGTGAAAGCTGTAAACGGCCTGCCCTCGAGGAAGTATCGGAAGTGTCAGATGGCCAGGTACAGCGCCAACAGCTCGCGGTCTAAGGCACTATATTTGAGCTCTGGTGGTCGAAGGTGTCTGCTGAAGAATGCCAGTGGCTGCCAATGCCCTTCGAGAAGTTGCTCTAGAGTGCCTCCAATCGCTGTGCTGGAGGCATCGACCATGAGGGCAGTCGGGACATCTGTACGAGGATGCACCAACGTGACAGTGTCTGCTAAGGCCTGCTTGGTTTGGACAAACGCGGTGTGAGCCTGCCCTGACTAGACGATGTCCTTGCTTCCACTGGACAGGAGAGCAAACAACAGGCGCATGATGCAGGCCGCAGATGGTAGGAACCGGCGATAAAAGTTTACCATACTGAGAAATTCCTGAAGGCCCTTGACAGAGGTGGGTCTGGGGAAGTGGCGGATGGTATCGACCTCTGCAGGCAGGGGGAAGACACTGTGTTTGTTGATCCGATGGCCCAGGAAATCAATTGTCTCGAGCCCGAACTGGCATTTGACCGGGTTGATGGTGAGACTGAAATCCTTCAGGCGAGAACACCTCCGAGTTGGCAGAGGTGTGTGAGATGTTCCTGGTGGCTGCTGCTGGCGATTAAGATGTCGTCGAGGTATATGAAGACTAAGTCAAGGTCGTGCCCGACCATGTCCATCAGTCGTTGGAAGGACTGAGCAGTGTTCTTGAGGCCAAAGGGCATCCAGACAAATTCAAAAAGACCGAAAGGTGTAATCAGCGCTGTGTTTGGAATGTCGTCCGGATGCACCGGGATCTGGTGATAGCCGCGGACGAGGTCCACCTTGGGGAAAAAATGGACCAGCCGTGTAGTTTAGCAGCGAAGTCCTGAATATGCAGTTCGGGGTGTTGATCTGGGGTAGTTATGTCGTTCAGGCGTCTGTAATCGCCACAGGGTCGCCAGCACCCATTTGCCTTGGGGGACCATGTATAGCGGAGAGGCCCATGGGCTGTCCGATCTGTGGATGATCCCCAACTCCTCCATTTTCTGGAATTCCTCCTTTTGCAAGGCAGAGCTTGTCCAGAGGTAGCCGTTGGGCATGAGCGTGGAGGTGTTGGCCCTGTGGCCTTGGGTGGGGATGTGATGCTGGACTCTGTGCTTGGGCAAGGTGGTGGAGAACTGTGGCATCAGCACAGACGGGAACTCTATCAGGACCCTGGCGAACTCGTTGGTCGACGTTGTGACTGAGTCGAGGTGTGGGGCCGGTAGCTTGGCCTCACCCAATAACAACGGTTGGAAGGTCCTGGCACGTACCAAACGCTTACCCCGCAGGTCAACCAGCAGACTGTTGGTGCGAAGGAAATCCGCCCCATGGAGTGGTTGTGTGATGGCGGCCAGGGTGAATGTCCAGGTGAAGTTGCTGGTGCCGAACTGGAGTTATACCGGACGGGCGCCAAAGGTGCGGATGGCACTGCTGTTGGCGGCTCGGAGGGCAGGTCCTGGTGCGCGGCTGCGAGTCTCATGGCTGTTGGGAGGCATGACACTGACCTCGGCTGTGATATCAACTAGGAAATGACGACCGGAATGCCTGTCCCACACATGCAAGAGGCTATCCGGGTGGCCAGCCACCGTAGCCATCAGCGGCAGCTGGCCCTGGTGTTTCCCAGAAACCTGCATGGTGGTCAGCACCTGCGGGTGTCTGCGCCCCTCCGCTGGTGGTAGAAACACCATTGGTCGGTCGGTATCTCAGGCCTGGTGGCAGGTGGGGTGTGGTAGCTTGGTGAGTCTGGGCCGCTGGGTAAGTGGCGTGGCTACTTGATCAGCAAACGCCCCACTCTCCTTCGCCCGCCAAAGGACATCAGCATGGTTGGCCACCTCCCGAGGGTTGCTGAAATCCGCATCCACTAGGAGTAGGTGGATGTCGTGAGGTAACTGCTCCAGAAATGCCTGCTCAAACATTAGGCAGGGTTTGTGGCTGTCTGCCAGGGCCAACATCTCGTTCATGAGCGCGGAGGGAGGTCTGTCATCCAACCCATTGAGGTGGAGGAGGTGGGAGGTTCATTCGCGTCGGGGAAGGCTGAAAGTCCAAAGAAGGAGGGTTTTGAACTTATTGTACTTATCCTCCTCCGGGGGCACCTGGATAAAGTCCTCAACCTGGGCTGCGGTGTCTTGGTCGAGGGCGCTCACCAAGTAGTAATACTTGGTGTCATCCCTGGTGATCTGGCAAATCTGGAACTGGGCCTTGGCCTGGTTGAACCAGACACAAGGCGGGCAGTTTAAGGGCTACTGCCTGTACCTCTTGTTGTGCAGGCATCATGGGTCCAAAAACGTTTGGGCCTGTCGGGGTCACCAATGTCGTGGCTAGCTACAATGAATAACAACACGAGTCGATGGTCTGAAATCAAAAAGCTGGAACAAACAACCGGGGCATGCTGCCCCTTTAATAATCAGTTCCCACGCTGACATCACGCGTAGGTCACGTGGCCTTCCTGCACGCAGGCTTTCTAGCCCAAAGGAGGAGTGCCCTGCACCATCTTGGGTCGGGGTCTCCGACGACGTTTGCAATTGTGGGAGCCGGTTTGATAATGGCAAGTCACTACAACCTATGTGTTATGGCATTCATCTGGTCAAGTGACTTTCATGCAAAACACAGCCAATCTCAATCGTCGCTTAGAATATATGTTATTTGCAGTTCACCAGAACCCAAATAGCTTATTTCTAGGGATCTCCTCCCTTATCTTCTTTCAGTCTCAGCAGTGCAAATCACTTTCAATTTGCATCCAACTTCATCTTGCAATGCCTTCTCAGTTTCCTCCATCTTCCTCCTATCCATGAAGTTCCCAGCTGATATATTCTGCATCCTCAATTTTATTTCTCATCTACAAATTACAACTTCAACAAATTTAACAAGCAAAAACTATTTTAAGACCAACTTCACCTTAATTCCATGACCCTGCCCTTGTTCTACATCCTTTGCAAACTCATTCTATCCTTCTCAGTCTGAAATGTACCAATTGACCCAGCATCACAAGTTTGTTGGGTGTGAGAGTTCTACAGTTTTATTCAATTCAGGGCTGGAATTGGGGCAATGGTAGATGGAAAATATTTTGATTCAATTCCTGATTGAAAAAACTCAAATTATAAGATTCCCACTTGTTCTGGATTCCTCAACAGGATGAAACAGTTTCTTTCTGACTACACTTCCCAGTCCTTTAAACAACACAACTAGAACATCTCTTAGTCTCCTAATGCAAGAGAATACAAGTTATATTTGTGGAAACAATTTTCCCCAATTCCACAATGATGAATATGTACTGTACACCTTCCAAGGACCAATAAACCCCAAGGTGCAATGACCAAATCTGAATACATGACTCCAAAGGGTGCCCGATTATAATATAACCTCTCTTTCATATTCCTATTACTGTGAGAAAAATGTTAGCATTCCTTGCAAGTATCAGTAATGTTTATTATGAAATTGCTGGATTACCATAAAACTTAACTGATTCACTGATGTCCCTTTGGGAAGGAAATTTACTCTCTTACCTCTCTGATTTGTATGGACTTCAGACCCATAGCACTAACTTTGAATCTTCATTCCGAAATGGACTAGCAGGTCCCTGTTATAGCCTACAACTAAAGCATCAATAATAAAATTGGATGCAATCATTCTCACAGAATTACATCTCCACAGAATGTCCAAAACTACTCCAATACTACCTCAAGTTACATCCTGCTCGATGTGAAAGAGAGGCCTCCAGCAATGAAGGCACGATGCTATCAATGTCAGAAAGAAATGGCTCTGGGAGTCCTTAATGTTGCTGTGAGCTTGAACAGGGACTGCAATGACGAGAACAAATTTGGGCAAAGGAACCCCCTACTATTTACCACCTACTGCCTTCCTTCAGTTAATGAATCAGTACCACTCCATGTTGAAGACTACTGAGAAACACTTGGAGTTGCAAGGGTACAGTGTATACTATTAGTGAAGGAGCTCCAATAACCATCACCCAAGGGTGTCTCAGTAAGAGTGTGAATAACAAAGCCCAGAAGATATAGTTACCACACTAGACATGAGGAAGTTTATGAAATCATGAGATATAAAAATCAACTTGCACTCATCTGCCCCACCTATTAAGTATCTTTTGCATAACAATATAGTTTGAAGCATCCACTCCTCAATCCTTTTGGAGACAAAATTCTAACTTCACAATGAGGACCAAAGGTCTGCTTGGGATAAATTTAAAATCTGACCAACCATGGCATATTTGAACTTGACCAGGGTACTTAATTTTTTTTAAATTATTTAATTATCATTGAAATATTTTTCTTTACAATCATGGCCAGTTTTAATGACAGAACACCAAATATTAACAGGCACCAAAGGCAAAGGCAATCAGAACATTACATGTTCATGTGAACATGAAAATGTGTCAGAATGTTCTGCCCAACATTCCCTCCATTGACCAGCAATACGAAAACTAACCTTTCATACAATTATGCTGCAAACATATTGGTTGCACTGTATATAATAAATTACTTTGAAATTGCAGGGAATGGATTTATAGGATATTTACAGAAATAATCCAAGTTAGGATGCAGAAACTTTAACCAACGATCAGGTTAAATCCAGCGCACTTTATTTGCTCAGATGTGGAGACCAAGTACTAACAGGCTGTAAATATTACCACTGCTTACCAACACTCACATGCTAATAACGTCTATTTGGACAGGCTTCCAGTGGGAACGAGTGACCCTGTAATACCTTCCCAAGATGAAATGAGAGAGAGAGAGAGAGAGAGAGAGAGAGAGAGAGACAGTAAACACCAGAGAATTTCTCAAACTGATGTGTCCAAAGCTAACCAACAGCCAAAGGCCTTACACCCTGCAGTGACTGAAGCCCACACACAAAAAATACAGTATGAGAAAAACACTGAGCTACGATCCATGAGACAGAGATGTCTTCCCGGTGGGAGTTTTTAAAAAAGTTTGTCCAGGATGGCACGGCCAGCTGCTGCCATTGAGACCCCACACAGCCCGCTGGCCCGAACGGTGGGCGGTATAACCGAGACCCGGGGGTCTGCCTGCGTTCTCTCCCCCCCCCCCCCCCGGGGGTGCGGTTACCTGCCGGTCCCCGCCTCTGTACGCGAGGCCCACCATCCGGCGGCGGCACCAACCGCCCGGCTCCCCCACCCGCCACCTCCAAATATATCGGAAATCACCTTCATCCGAGTCGCGGCCGCGGATACTGCGCTCGTCCTCATCGTCGACGCTGTCCAGCTCCTCCTCGTCGTTGTAATAATCCACAATGGGCGAGAGGAGAGCGGCGGACATCTTCCCCGCCGAGCTGCCCGCCTCCTCCCTGCCCCGGCAACCGCGCCGGCCGGCGCTCTGCCGCCTGCCTGCCGGGGCCTCGCACTCCAAAGGCGAGGAGCGAGCGCCACCGGCAGCGATCGCCCGGTTATCGCGACGGCAGCCGGTCACCGCGGGCGACGGGAGGCAAGCCTACCGTCCGAATGTGACAGACGTGGAGAATCGCCACCAGGCAGCGGCGGAGCCACCTAACCGGTGGGACCTCCGTACCGGAGGGAGCGCGGGAGCTGGGCTGCGCTGAGTGACACTTGTAACCAATGCACAACATGGGCGGGTGTTGTAGCTGCTGCCTCTCGGTGCGGCTCCATGGAAGGAAAATGTCAATTGCTGAAACTTAATTCCATATTGCAATTGCTCCAACACTGTGCAACTTACGAAGTTCTGCAACTTTAATAAATCTTGTTGCAGACATTGATAAATGTCATGATCCAGAACGTTACAATAGCTTCTCCACTCGGATGTTGATTCACCTGCCGAGCGTCCCCCCCCCGTGTTTTTGTTGTGTTTTCACTTCAGATTTTTCAATCACAGTTAAAAAAATAAAAGTCATTAAGTAAATTCTGACCGAGTCTCTGCAGTTTAAGTTTTTTAAAACTTGCTAAAAGGCAAGCAGGCTGCCACATGGTACGCATTCTTTAAACATGCCTCCCACTGCTTAAACTGTACTCACCAATGGAAAAAAGTTTATTCTGACAAATAAATCCCAGTATGAACAAAGTTAACTATTTTAACGTCTTGCAAATAACAGTGCTCTTTGCATGTAAAATACCAGCTCTGTTCCTTTGCAGCAACCAAAGGACCTTAACAATTGAAGTAATAATTGTGACTGTCCACAAATTGAGTAGTGGATGATTGATCCATGGCATTGGGTTGTACTATTATCCATTACAAACTGTGCATCCAAAAAACATCCAAGGTTTCAAGTTTTAAACAGGCACTTACACTCTGGAAGTTTTTTTAAAAAAATAAAAAACTGTTTTGGTTATACCACCTCCAACTTAAGCCATGACAAGTGTGGGGTTTGAATGTGGAATCACTTTCTTGTCTAAGGAAATGGGGTAAACACCCTTGTTTGATGGTATCACCATCAATATTCTGAGTTTCTTGGGGAATGGAAAACAACAATATATTCTTCTGAGCTCCTTCCTTCCTTGTGAAGCTCAAACATTTATTGCCTGGATCATCCTTGGCATGTTTTGTTTGAGGCCTATTTTATTTAATTCATGCAACTTAGACCAATTCTTGCAACAATTATCAATCCATTTTCGCCCTTGAATACACCAGAGTTAATATTGATCCTGTTTCTCTCTACACAGGTGCTGAGTCACTGTGCATTCCCAGTATTTTATGGTTTTATTTCAGATTTCCAGCACCTATATGATTTTGGTTATCATCTCATCACTCCTGACTGACATCAACATCTAGTTATCTGAATTTGACTGGCTGTGGCCAACAATTAGGAAAGCAACAGCCAGCGTTCAACCATTTGGACAAATGCCCACAGATTGGTTGTCACCTATATAGGTGCCATTCAGCACATATACACTCACTCTCACACACCTGCAGGCACCTCAAAGCACTGGAAAGATACTACCAATGCTATCTCCATAAAATCCTCCTAATCCACTGGAAGGATAAGCAAACCAACATTAACCAGGCCAACGTCCCCAACTTTTCCACTCATTAACCCCATTAGACAGGTCACATCATTCATATTCCTGACATCAGGCTCCCAAAATAGGCAATCTATTCAAAGTCCTGTTACAGAAAAAGGTTACCAGCCAGCAGAGGAAAAGATTCAAGGATGTTCCCAAAGCCTCTTTGAAAACGTTGCAACATTCTCTTTATTCCTGAGAATCCCTGGCCCATGGCTGCTCAAAGTGCAAGAACCTTTAGAATGGCACTGAAAACCTCAAACCCATCTTTCAGTAGCACAAGGAAGACCACCAAAAGCAGCAGACGAAGTGCACCACCTCACACCCACCATCCCAATCAGGCACTTCCTGCCCCATATGTGGCAAATTCTGCAGGCCCCACATTGGCCTCATCAGTCATCTCAAAATCACAGCGGAACAAGAATGTTCTTAATCCCAAGGGGCCACTCAAGAAAAAGAGATTTAGACACAATTCAGTCCCAGACTCGAGCAAACCTGCTACAAATCAGAAACTAAATGAATGCCAGATGCTTCTATGAAGTCCAGCAGTAGAATAGTTTCTCTGATCCCACATTAGGTCATAGCTGACAAGGGACCAGACATATCATTCAGCTCAGTTGGGACTCGTGGCCTAAAGAATGGGAAAAGTAATTTCGATTTTTTTTTTGAAAAAAACATTAGTCTAATGTTTTTCTAATGACTTTTTTGAAAAGGATTCATCAATTATAATAGCTTTCAGATGTTTCTGAATATAAATGGTCTCAGCCCAAGTCTTACTTGTCTTAAGGATTTCTCCAACCAGTGAGTTCAGTCTTCCACATCCAGTCTGGGTTGGCGCAGGTAGACAGGATGGCAGGAAGTGACTCTGAGCCACAGGTTAAGTCTGGCAATATCCAGCTCTACTTCTCTACAATTACTCATAAAGGAGTCTCAACAATACGTATCAATAAAGACTGATTCAATCTTCACCCTTGGATCACACACAAAGATCAGAGTAGGAATCTGCATAGGGAATCTGAACAAAGTATTCCCCAAGGCCAGCAGTAAGCCCTAACATAATGTATGTACCAAGGAAATAAGATGATAAAATCCATACCAATGATGAGACAAATGGAATTTTTGTCCCCCCAATGTATTCAGGCACTAATATTTTCATAAATTTACAGCATAGAAAGAGACCATTTAGCTCAACTGGTCCGTGACACTATTTATTCTCCATAAAACTCTACTACCATCCTCCACCTCCAGATATCATGCCATACAATTACCACATAACGATCACCTCCAAAAAGAGGCAACCCTTGATAGTCAAAGATATTACTGACATCAAGTCCCCCACCATCAACATCCTGAATGTTGCAATTATCCAGCAACACAATTAGACTAGCCATATATTTATATACATTTACCATACCTTGAAAGGTCAGAGATTTGATACCTATTGCTAAGTAGCTCACTTGATACCCTAGAGTATTTCTGCCATCTGAAGGGACACAATTCAGCAGTATGATAGAATATTCTCCACTTGCCTGGATGAGTACAGATCTAACATCACTCAAAAAGTTCAACACTATCCAGTACAAAACTGCTCACTTAATTGGAACCCTATCCACAATCCTAAATATCCATTTCCTCCAAGGCCAATTTTGCAGTGCCAGCCACCTACAAAATGCAGTATAGTTATCCAGTTAGGCTACTCCAACCACACTTCCAAAGCTGTGACCTCTATCACTATGGATGAAATTAGAAGATATATAGGAACATCATTATCTGCAGGTTTCACTTTAAAATATACACCACCCTGACCTGTAAATATATTATCATTCTTTCATTGTACCTGGATCTAAATCCTGGAACTCCCTTCCCAACAGCATTATGACATTAGTTTCACCAGAGCAACTGCAATACTTTGAAAGTATGACTCCTCCCACTTTCTCAAAGGCAATTATGTGTAGGCAATAAATATTGGCCTAGCCTGCAGCACTCTCACCTTGAAAATAATGAATAAGCAATTTGAGTAGTATTTCAATAACCTGACCTACAATTTCCTTTTGTGGCTAGTTATCTTATTTTGTCAACTCTCCTTTGAGGCATCTTGTTGAATCAAAAATGCCATATAAATGCAAATTGTTGTTGAATAATTTGGTAGCTGGTTGGTGCTCCTGTAGGAGAATCACTCCAATACTTCCCTTTCTTGCTCAGTCTTGTCAATACCTGAATTTTCTGAATAAGGAACATGTGTTTCTATTGGTGAGCTCAAGGTTTACTGCAATCAAAGAGCACTGAGCCACATTCATTGTATAATCAATTGAATGAATAAACTACTCATTAAGTTTGTTTGAGTCTCTATAATTTTTAATTAGCTCTGTTAGATCATTTATGTGGTGCTATCTTATAGGTACAATTACTTTAAAAGGGGCAATGTTAAGAGTACACTTGCATTGCTTCCACCAAGATAAATAAAATATACATATCCCTGGATCTAGGCAATCAGGAGAAAAGGCAAATTATCAAAATCAGGAAAAAAAAGAAAAATAATTAGGTTTATTTTTCATGTATACTTTTGCATTTGCTGCCTGAAGAGTTATTGACATGCAGCAGACAGAAACTTTTGCAACAGTTTTCACTTCCTGTCCACATGACTTACTTCCTGTTGTCATGATTTGAGTATAAATAATTCAAGAATTCAACTTTAATAGCAGATTTCTTGCTTGACTTTTCTATTTTACATTTACTAATATAATTCTTTTGGGCAATTCTGATTTTATAGTTGAGAAGTGCCTTTTACATCAAAATGTATAAATTAACATAACTATAATTATTCCTAATATGAAGTAATTTAACATTTACTGTGTTCGGAAAAGTCACACAATTGTCTTAGAATGATGGCTCATCATAACAAGTCACCTGGTTCTGCCTGTTATTTTGCTTTTTCTAACTCTTGGATACTTAGAAATCCATGACTTAATTTTCACCAGAACATGCTGGTTGTCCATTCCATTGCTCACATAAGTCAGTTTTATGCTATGATATTCACTGTCTTATGACATTTGTAAGCTGGAGATGGCTTTTAATACCACTGTTTAATTGGAAGGCTGTAATGATGTGGTGATACTATTGAAATAAGATAGATAATTCAGAGAATATGATTTCAGATTCCACCATTCAGTTTATAATTTATAAGTTTAAAAAGCCTTGAGTAAAGTTACCATGAAGCTGCTAGCTTCTCATAAATACTAAACAGATTTTTATCATTCATTAAGGAAGGAAAACTGATTTCCTTACCCAGTTTAGAGTTTATGTGACTTCTGTCATACATGTTTGATGTTGCTCTCTCAAGCTACTCGGTCAAGACATTGAGAGGTAAGGAATGCTGACCTTGCAAAGGACACCACAACCTGAGAAAAAAGATATTAACAAAAAAAGCCGTGAATTAAGCAGCATGTATTAGAGTTAGCAGTTTTATAAATTGTAAGGTCCTGTCCAGTTTCCAGTTCTAGCTTTGTTATTTATTATATAAACAACCTGGATGAGGAAGTGGAGGGGGGGGTTAGTAAGTTTGCAGATGACATGAAGGTTGGGGGTGTTGTGGATAGTTTGGAGGGCTGTCAGAGGCTACAGAGGGACAAAGATAGGATGCAGAGCTGGGCTGAGAAGTGGCAGATGCAGTTCAACCTAGATAAGTGTGAAGTGGTTCATTTTGGTA
>JARFYF010000046.1:12078007-12088304 GCA_030265395.1 Rhina ancylostomus
ACCTGCATTTGGTGGGGGGAGCAGTAGTGCCTTTATTCCTAAGTTATCATTCTTCCTATTGCTGCTGCTTAGATTATCCCTGGTTTGGGCAGCTGGCATTGGCGAGAGGTAGTGGTCACTTGAATGTTTCCCCGAAATTGAGAGTGACTTTGGTACTGCTTTCTCCTGTAACTCCCTCCTCCTCAGCCTATCCGATAGTATTTTGGGTTAGCCCAAACCCAGCGGGTGCACATACTTTGTGTGACCTGTGCAAGAGACTGCTCCATGAAGTTCTCTACTGACTCACTTAAATAGGAATATATAACTGCAATTGCAACCCTCTATAAATTACATGGAAAGTATCAGAATGGATGGTACTTTCTGCATAGTGACTATGTTAGTATTGCATTTGTGCCACACCTGGTTAGTTGGGTCTTGACCCATCTGGCACATGAGGGCAGTTTTGTGTATGTGTCCCTCCATACTAACATTGTCTAACTGCAACTAGTGTAAGAATCTTGCATGATGGCTGTACCCAGACTTGCCCAGTCTGCACAATAAAAGAATTGGTTGGATATCCAATGGTCATGCACCTGTCCATCCAGTGCCTGTGGAAAAAAATGTTTCACTTTAGTGTAACATTTTCTTTTGCAAAATGTATTGAGAGTAAAGACTTCTGTAGTTTTGGAGCCTTTTTTAAAAAATTCCAGTTGTATTATCACTTTTTCGTTAAGCATTTTGAATGGGTCACTTATCCTGTCAACTGTAACATAGCACAAAAGTTAAGCATTGTTCAACGTTAGGCCTTTTTAAAATCATGTTTATTAGAAAGGTTATGAATGTAGTTAATGCCTAAGAACTTTAGATAATTTTCTCTGTACAATAATTTACATTGAGCAGAAGATATATGACGCTTGGGAGAGCTGTTTTGTATTTAATGGTTCCTTGCATCTTCATTATGTCATATTGCTATTCATTATCATGTGATGGTGCAATAACATTTAGATGGAATGTCCTATTGTATATCTGAATATTTTATCTGCATAATATCCACATTGAAGCTGTAATGCTCGTGTCAGGCTGCAAATACAATGCATATTTTGTGTGTACATTATTATCTGTAGTTATAGGTATCAATGTCTCTGATACATGACAATAGCACGTAAACAGGCTGATGGAATATGCGGATGTACTGTCGATGAAGGTTAATGCAGAGCAATGTGAGGTGATGAATTTTGGTAGAAAGAAAAGAAAGGCAGTATAAAGGATACCATTTAAGAGGGATTCATGAGCAGTGTGACTTGGAGGTATGTGTATACAAATCAATGAGTGTGGCAGGACGGGTTGAGAAAGTAGTCAATATCAAGTACTCAATGGTCTGTATCAATGGAGGCATTGAGTATGAAAGCAGTGAATTTGTGCTGAACTTTTAATAAAATTCTGGTTTGGCCTCAACTCGAATATTAGGTTCAACCTGGCAGCCACATTGTTGCAGGGCATTATAGGGGGTCCAAAGATGTTTTTCTTTACAGAATGGTTCCTTTGAGTGGCTGATTGCTTTTGAGGAGATTTTATATGACTATATGGAAATAATAAGTGAATAATGGAAAGAGGTTTCCTTTTGGAGGAGTTGAGGTCCAGAGATAATGGGAAAGAGAATTGAGTGTAACAGGAGGAAAATGTTTCAACACTGTGTGGTTGGAATCCGAATGCACTGGTGGAGGCTGATTCTGTTCTGACCTTCAAGAGGGAATAGGATAAATATCTTCTGGAGAAATATTTGCAAGGCTATGGAGAAAAGGCTGATCTCCTGGGCATGCCTTCCTGCTCTATATTCTGCAGCTCTTGCATTTGTCCATGTTCTCACTCCCTAACTGCTCCCATTCACTCATTGACCTTGTTTACAACTTGTCCCCACGGTCACCCCAGTCTTACCTGATCAAAGATATTTCCCCCTTCCCAATCCCCCACCCTCTCTGCAGCTTTATTAGCTTTTTTTATCTCCTTCCCAGCTCTGACAAAGGGTCTTCAACCTGGATAGTTAACTCTATTTCTCTTCCCACGGATGTAGCTTGATCTCCTGAGTATTTACAGCATTTTCTGTTTTATTTTAGATTTCCATTTTCTGCAGTTTTAGTTTGTTCTTTTCACTTTCAGAGAAAAGGTGGCTGGTGGATTGAATTAGAGAAGCACACCAGTAGAGAACTGAGACATTAATGGATTGAATGGCCACACTTGTTCCAACCATAAGACACTGAAAGGAACGACGATAGAAATGAGATATTAACGTCTCATAGAATACATATTATGCATTCATTAACATTATGAATTCTTGATTGAAAACAAAAAACATGCAGTGGCTGGAAATCTAAAAATCAAATTGAGTTGCGGCAATGCTTAGCAAGTCGGGTGGCTTCTATACAAAGAGAAAGAGTTGAAGACCCTTCATCAGAACTCATTTCCTGATCTTATGCATAACATGACATTGTATCCTGATTGGATACCTTGATGCAAAAAAGATTTAAAATTATTTTGTGTTTTAAGCTGCTTTTGCTTTATTTTTTTTCTTATCCTTCTTCCATTCTTTAGGGATGCATTAAATGTAGAAGTAGGTTATTTGATTGAATCAGCCAAACTGAGCAAACCGTTTTAACCACTATCCACTCTGGCTCAATGGGTAACACTAGCTTCTGAGTCAGAAGGTTATGCGTTCTAGTTCCGTGCCAGAGACTTGAGCACAAAAATATAGACTGACACTCCAGTGCAATACTGAGGTTTTGCTGTGTTTGCTGCAAAGCTGGCTTCAGATGTAATGCTAACTGAGGTCCCATCTGCTTTCTTGGGTAGATTTAAAAGTCTCTGGCACTGTTTCAGCAAAGAGCAGGGGATCTAATCCTCAGCCACCTGGCTAGTGTTCATACCTCAATCAACATCGCTAACAATATGATTTATTTGGTCATGATTGCATTATTTATAGAATCAAATATTGACTGTTTCAATTCCTAATCTGTGACATTGCATTAAAACATTCTTAATTGTTTGTCCAGTGCTCTGGTGAATCCTTAGATTATGAAAGGCATTTAATAAATGCATTTTTATATAGATCTCTTCATGTAAACTTGAATGTTACCGTAGTTTCTGTGTCAACAGTTAATCTTTGACATTCCACAGTTTCACAACTGTGCAAATTCTGCTTGTGATTAAATCAGAGGTTCTTTTAACACAGTATTTTGCATTAGGTATTTATAAAACACAAGAAGACGATTTGCACCTGTGAAATTAAACAGTTGTCGTGCATGCCCCAAACCCAGATAGACACCTGATTTGGTAGCTCATTGGCAAAGATAGCAGCAGTGGGTTGACCAGGGTCCCACAGTTGGTATGGTGGTAGGGGGACTAGTTTCAGACTGTTTGGGATTGTAAGGAGTTAGTGAATAGACTAGGTGGGATCTTACAGTGAGGAAAGACTGGGAATTAGACAAATTATATTGTTCAGAATTTTAAGTCTAGTATGACTTCTATACAACTTAATATTCTGTTAAATTTTTCAATGCTGTCAACTCTAAGCATACTTGAATATCCTGTTAACCTGTTTGCTCAAATCTTTTTGCTGTTTCACAGCTCCACTTCTGTTCAGAGTACAATTGTATTTCTTGAACCAGAATGCATCATACTCTTGTTAAAATTCATCTGCCAAGATCTTTGGTAGATGTGATAGTCCTTGGAAAAACAATTCTTTGATTAGCCTGTCAAGTAATATACAGTGAGCATATTGTACTTGAGTTCTGTTCCAGTTGTGTTCAATATCTAGCAGTTTTGAATTGCACATGCATCCAAGTTTGGAACTGGTTACGTTTATGATATCGTATTTCTTATGCCTCAACCAGTTTTTGTTCTTGCACACCCAATCTTCAAAATGGTGAAAGCAAATTAAAAAGATCCAAGTGTTTTTGTTTGGGGGGTGATGTGGGAGAAATTTATGAAAAAATGTATTAATGTGTTTCTTTCTGTTGCATCTAATGTTGCAAAGTATTTGCTGTAAAACAAATTGATGCATAACTACAACAAAAGTGTAAGGTAGATTGCAACATAAATGTTAACAATTATCCTGGATGTTTTGGAAAGTTCTTTTACAATATCCTGCTGGGATTTGCTGCATACAACCCTTGGTGTTCAACTGTTGCAAGTCCCAGACTTCCTCAAGTTTATAGTCGAACATGGGAGCTTGGGGAATTTGGCAGTTCACTCTGATGTTGAACTCCATATAGTATAATAAATACTAAGGAATGACCTTTGAGATCTTCCACTGGGTTGGACCTGGTGGTGTCTGAAACCCCAATGACTTTAATTGAGATTGTAAACCCTCAGATGAGGAGGCAAAGGTCACTTTTTTTTAGAAAAGAAATGTATTTTGGCTTGATTAAAACATTTAACATTTATTTTCTTGAATGTTCAATTAACCTTTTACACTATTTTAAATCTTAAAATTTTTACGGTTGGCAAAGGTGGATTGCCCCAGCCTTGCCAGTTGTTAGGACGGTTCCAGAGGTTGGGCTCCGTAGGTAAGGTCACGTTGATATTTAGGCCTTGGTGCTGGACTTTTCAGCTATTCATTAAGTAGGCTGTGACCATTGTAGAGTTAATTGTAATAGCAATGTACTTCCGTGTGACCTTTTCAAAAAAAAATTCAAAATTACTTTGTATTTTCTAAATACCTATCGTAAGTACCTGCTTTGTCAGTGATTCACTTCCTGGTGATGAACTAGAGAAAGCATGAAGGCGATATGTTGGAGAATGCAGATAATATACTCATTAAATAGTTACACTGAGTTGAGCTTGTGTTTGTATTGAAGTAGTTTGTGTTGAAATTGTTGCATTGTTGAGGTTTATACTCGTGAGATAAAAATGAAATGTTTGTTTCTTAGAGACTTATTTTTATATTTTTAACCTAGTGAGCATTAAGCAGATACTGGCATTCAAGTCTGCCCAGTCTCTCTTTATGCTGAATCTCTTTTTTTAAAAAAAATTATTTTAATCTTTTAATGTTTCTCTGCATTGACTTGCTTAATGGATGCCGGACTATAGTAAAATTATGCTATTCCTTTATAACTTATGGCAATTGGTATATTTTAGTTGATCTGCAGTGCTTGGCACTAAGCATGAATAGTACTAGATGTACACACTGCTGTCTTATTTTTGTTTCTGTGGCACACATTTATATTTTATGCTTTTAATCTTTATATGTTTTTGAGATTGTCTTTTGTGCCTAGATGTTGGTAGGCTTTTTGAAAAGCCTAAAATGTAAGCAAGTGCAAGGAAGATGAAGCAAATCAAATGGGCATTTTGAAAGACGAATTGTCAATTAAATCCACAGGGCAAAGAATGCAAACAGGAAAAGAGAAGAATATGCAAAAGAGGGAAAATAGTGGAAAAGAGAAGAGAAATTGCACAGTTTTACTTCTTTATACAGAATTCATGCTTGGAGGTATTCCAATGTTAAGGCAATCATACCAGACCATGAAATGGGGAAAAAATGTGCAATGTCATACAGCCTTGTTTTCTTTTGGGAGAACTGTATTTTAGAATTTACTTTCTTACTTGTGGATATATACAGTTAAAATGCTGAACTATTCTTGAAAATTTAAAATTGTGAATTTAAGATATCTTTATTAGTCACGTACATCAAAATACATGGTGAAATGCATCTTTGTGTAGTGTGTTCTGGGGGCACCCGCGAGTGTCCTTTTGAAATTCTTGAATCCATATTTCAGAAAATCGGTATTGTTAGGTTCATTACTTTAAGTTAAAACATAGTAATTTCTTTCTGTTGCCTGCAGACTTGTGTTCTGTGTAGTGCGTGAATTGTTTGTTGCTGTACTGATCCTAAACTTGATTATCCATAAAGTGTCATTCCCATTTTTTTGGTTT
Organism: Rhina ancylostomus; assembly: GCA_030265395.1. Lineage (NCBI taxonomy): Eukaryota > Metazoa > Chordata > Chondrichthyes > Rhinopristiformes > Rhinidae > Rhina > Rhina ancylostomus. The sequence goes on from JARFYF010000046.1 coordinate 12,083,915, forward strand.
GTGTTTTGGTAAAATAGTTGAATTCAAATAATCAAGGTATGTTACAGATTTCAGTTTAAAAAAGAGATTTGGCTTGTCAACAAAATCTGTTTACATCAGAGGGGATAGTATTTTGATTAATTATAATTGAATTGCAACTTCATAATATTTGGTAATTTTGCATTCTATAAATGTTACCTTTTGAGCAAAAGTTCATCTTGATCATTATATCTAGTTGTGCACCTTAAATTTGTAGGTACTAAACCAAAACTTTTGTATTTTGATATGTGTTGGAATGTTGCACGTCAGATGAACTTTTTTTATTAATGGAAAAGATGACAAAAAGTGGCAAAGAAACACTAATTGATTGGAGTCCTTTGAAAGGAGATGGAATTTTTCATTTTTCTGGAGCATTGGTCAGACTCCATCCAAATATTGCATCAAATGACATAGGTTTGGATATAGCATGGTTTCAATAGAATATCAAGGCTTGGTGGGTTAAATTGAGGAAGGTTATATAAACTTGCAATTTATTTCCCTAAGTATGAGAGAGAGATTTAGTATAATCCAAGAGTATGGGAACATCTTGAAATATAGACCATTTATGATCGAAATCAGGAGGCAGAAATTTCAAATGATTCATTTACCGCCTTCCAAACCCTTAAAGGCCATAGATGCTGGAATAATTGGGAGCTTTAAAATTGAACAGGCTTTCTTTGTAAAGGGTATCCAAGATATGAAGCATTTGTAGGAAAATAGTGCTAAGGTGTAGAGGAACCCGAATAACATGGGCTATTCCAGTTCCTATGTTCCAAAATACCCAGCCTAGTAAATTAGGTAGGTCTGATTTTTGAAAAGTTTTGGCTGCACCAATATCTAGACGATATCATTTCTTCATTTCATATGAATGTGAAATTAAGAGTTTGCTCAAATTTTAATTGGCAAATAACTTCAAACAGCTAGTATTTTGTGGATTTTTTTTCAAATAATTGGTCTCGTCTTTTTAATATAGTAATTTTCTTGTAGAGTTGCATACTAGTGGTTCACATGATTTTACTGGGACACTAAAAGTGAAGTTCAAGTATTTTTATGAATTTCAGCCAAAGGTCATGATGGAATTCAGAAGTCCATCATCCATAAGGATATGACAAAAGAAAAAAGATTCTCTTGGAGCTATGTGGCTGTCAAGCTGGATGTTTCATTCAGTGAGATCAAGATTTATCTGATCTTGGTTGAAGCTCCACTCCTGTGTCTTCCTACGGTTGATGGTTCTCCTATGCATTAAAAGCCCCTCTGTCTTGACTTTGAAGTGATCCTCTGGAGAATTCTGAAGATTTGTGACCTCAGAGAAGAAATTCATCATCACTTATATTAGTGACCTGTTCTGAAACTATGGTCATCAGTTGTAGATTTGTCCAAGAGTGGATGTATTCTCTCAACACCAATGTGAGGTGAAATTTCTTCTTGCAGATGTTGGTGAATTTTTGGAATTCTGTGCCCCAGCAGGTGGTGGAGGCTGGATATTTACAAGTATTTGAAGTGGTGGTGGATAAATATTTGATAGATCAAAGAATGGAGTATTGAGAAGTGGCACAGAACAGGAATTGAGACCAACATAGATCAGCCATAAGTGTATTAAACAGCAGGGCAGGCTTGAAGGACTTGATGGCCTACTCTTATTTTATTTTCTTGTGTTCATGTTCTTTGTGTGCTAATTGACAAACAGTAAGGATGCCAGTAGCAGGCTGCATTGAACTTGTTGTTTCCTGTTCTGATGACAGATCTTTGACCCAAAAGGTGAACTGTATTTCTTTCCACAGATGTTGTCTGAGCTGCCCAATGTTTCCAGCATTTTTATTTCAGTTTTCTAACATTGCATTTTTTTTTCAATTCAATTAAATAACAGCTTTTTCCCCCTCTGCCATCAGATTTCTGAATGGTCCATGAACACTAACTCATTATTCCATTTTTGTTTTGCACTATTTATTTGTTTTTGTAATTTTATGTCTTTGCACTGTAATGCTGTTGCAAACAACACATTTCACGTCATTGAGTCAGTCAGTGATGATAAATTTGATTCTGATTCAATTGCTGTTCGTCAAAAGGTTATGCCATAAGCGTATCTTGTTGAGGCATGACTTTGGAAAAACATTTTAAGGGCATGAAGTTGTATAGCAAGGCCATGCAAATTAAGCTCTTTGAACTAGCATTTTAACTGGTTACCACTAAGCGGTTTTTGTTTGTGTTTAACCACCAAATATGAAATGCCATATTCCTATTGAGCATGGTCGATACTAATCTTGTCCAAAAAATGTTTGTCCAGTGAGTAAATTTTTAATGGTATGATTTGATTGTCTTAAGGCCAGTTTCTCAGTCACAAAAAAAAAATTCAATCTGTGGGCCCTTTTAGATTTCAGAAATGTACTGTTTTTGTTTCTAACCATTTTCTTCTTTTAATTGTGTCATTCTACACTGGACTTCTGCTTTTCTCAAAAAATGGTTTGACATTGAACTTGGTATCATAATTTTAAAACTTCCTGGTTTAGACTGGAGTGCTTCAATCTGATAACAAATTCCGGTTTCTTGCAGGTTCTAACATGTCCCGATCCACTATAAATGATACTGCACTGAGAAGGCTTTCCCTTCCCTCACCAAGAATAAACGAGTCCGCACATGCGAGACTGTTGATTATTTCTCATGTTTCAATATCATAAGTGGCAAAAGGACTATTTCAAACTCCATGTAGTCCTATCCCCAGCACTAAATATCAGCTACATTTCCTATAACTGCCTAAAATTATTTCAATATATTTCTTAGAGAGAAATATGACTGCAATGTAGATTGTTACTTGGTGTCGAGGAAGCAGTTCCAATTATGTTATGACGTATTACTTATCCCATTGATGCCAAATGCATACTTCTCTTCTGACACTAAGTTAAAATATATCCGGCTCAAACAACACTGCAGGTGAGAAAACTTGGTCTGAATTTTAGATTTCTATTGTAGTTCCTGAAAAAACAAAATTGGTATTAAATTTCTTGAAAGTTCAATTTGCAATGTTATACCAGTTTAGAAATATGTAACAAGTTTTGTAAAAAAAAAATTATATTGTTTATCTTTGATATTGAATTTAACAAGTTAAAATTTTGTTATGTACTTTTTGATGTTTTTGCACCCAGTTTGATGAGGGCTGAAGTCTTGCCTGGGTGTGATTTGGGAAGGAAATGCTAAATTTGGTCCAGATAAGAAAGTTGCATCCCCTGCCCTTCAAAGCTGACCATTCTTAATTGCTCACCCATACAAAGAAAATAAATTTAGAGTAAAAAGAGAGTTGAACCATATTTTTCAATTATTTCTTTGTTAGTTTGTTTGGCATTATAGGATAGACACAGGAGCTCTTCTGATATTCCACTGGATGGTATTTCAGGATTGTAGCAAGCTTTTGTGTTTTCATGCATGTTTTACTGGATTTGATGGTTCTTGAATTCATAGTCACTTGACATCACTTATTAGTGGAAAATGTAGCAATGTCAATTTGACAGTTGAATAAGCATATTTGTTACAAACTCTGTATCAATAAATGCATCACTTTTTAACTAAGAAAAATTAGCTGACTGTAGTTTAGCTTAAAGCCTTCCAGTTATGAATAGTCGACAAAACTTTAGTTTGAAAAATTATTAGAGAATTCTTTTGTCACACCAAGTGATTTTTTTTTTGTGTGTTGTTGCACCCAATTCCACTGTCAGTGTGATCTATGTTCTAATAAGAGATAGAAGCAGGGTGGGTTGAGGCTCACAGCCTTGGGTATGGGGTAGGTCATTTAGAACCAGGATCAGGAGAAATTTCTTCACTCAGAGCAGAGAATTGTGGAATTTTCCACCACAGAAGGCAGTGGAGGCAAAATCATTAAATGTGTTCAAAAGGATGTCAAAGGGTTCAAGGAAGGTGGGAAGAGGTTGGAATGTGGTTCCTGAAGTGGATATTGAGCTATGGTCATGTAGAATGGAGGAGCAGACCTGAAGGGCCTATTTTCTACGTGTCTTGAAGGAGGACTTTCAGCCCGCACACCTTGCATTGGTTGAGCATTTACCTCCTCACCACTTTACTTAACCTCATATACTTCAATATCCAAAATTCTCAACTTCTGCCCTGAATTTGTTCACCAATGTCCTTCACAGCCCTTTTGGGTACCTCTTCTTGGGCCGTCTCTCGGAACTGATGATGACTTGCTGCTTTTTAAGTTTTGAGGTCAATGTGGGACTGATGATTATGCTACAGGTGGACCAGGAGGTACTTGAACAGGGTGGGTGTTTCATTTAGGAGATGTGTTCAGTGAACAGGCTTGACGTTCTCAGTGCCATCCTGAATGCTCCCGTTCTTTTATTTTGAGCAGTAATGGGCTATGGGGCAG
>JARFYF010000046.1:12105713-12115948 GCA_030265395.1 Rhina ancylostomus
TACCCTGCCCCCCCCACCCCCCTTCCATCACCACTATGCTTCGTCTCTTCTTCCCTTTCCTAGCCTTTTTTCTCTACCTCTGTTTTTTCCTCTCTCTCCTTGCCTTTGGCCCATCCCCCAGTGCTATCTGTTAGATTTTGTTTTTTTTTATTTCAAAAGGAGTAGAATCAGAAATTAGATTAATTGAGCACATTTGTTTCTTGGCAAATTTTATATTTCATATTAAGTACGGCTTCCTATGAATAAAGAAAATGCGTAAATTCTGAACTCTAGTTTCTAAAAATACAAAATCTTTTTGATCCAAGAAACTTCTTATAAGTCAGTATGGTTCTGGTGTATTCAGGTTTTAATTTGGTTCAGAAAACTGAAAATTCAACTGAAAACCTCCTACCCAAAATTGATTATTGCTTTGAAATTATTGGTCAGAAAAAACATGCACTTTTCAATTGTCTTTCCAGCTTCCTATTTGCATAATTGATATTCAGTTAATGTCAAAGGCAGGTTAAAAAGTCCTTGTGTCATATCAAGATGTCAGAAACTCTGTTCCATTCAAAGGAATGTTTATTACAAGAAGCGTATTAGATTTTTGTGTAGTAGTAAATATAATTGCAATACAAAAGACCCCTTAGCATGTTATGTCTGAACAATCCTTTTACTTTAAAACTATCCAGTCAGTCCTACATCTTGGCTTTTTCACCATAGTTGTGCAAATACTGCTTCACAAACAATTACCCAATTCTTCTGAAAGTCACTGAATCTGCTTCTGCAAGTTTGAATCATTGCAGTTCTAATTGTAATTCATGTGTTTTTTCTGATTCTTATTGCTTTTATCTTCGACCTGCCTCCTCTGATTATAGACTGTTCTGCCAGTAGAAACAATTTCTGCTTATTTACTTTATTAGAATACCTAATTATTCTGCATACTATTAAATTATGCCTAACTTTTGCTCAACCATCTGCATTGTTTAAAATCTTTCCACATAACTGAAATTCCTCATCTCTGGTTTCATTCTGGTAAATCTGCTCAATGCCATCCATCTTTCCAGAAGTGTAGTGCCCAGCATTGGACACATTACATCAGTGTGCATCTGAACAGTGACGTCTAAAGGTTCTGCATAACTTCCTTGTGTATTCATCGATAGCATGCCATTATCGACCTCTGCAGGGTTCCCAGTTCTCAAGCTAGGAAATATGTCCACAGACACTGAGAGAATGTTCCTATTAAAATGAATGGGAGAAATCTACTGCCAGGACACAGTTAAGTAGGGCTTTCTGTTTTATTTTAGTTTAACTGTTTTGAGTTATTTAATTTTGTATTTTGTTTTTACAAGAGCAGGAAGATTATAGTATAACTTCATAAAATATTGGTTAGTCCAGAGCTGGGTGGGTTACTGTACAGTTCTGGTTAATAGAGTGATTGCCCTGGAGGGGGTGCAGAAGAAATTCAGCAAGATGTTGCCTGGGATGGAGTGTTTCAGTTACAAGGAAAGACTAGGTTCATTTTCCTTGGAGCAGAGGAGGCTGAGGGACATGGATAGTAGGAAACTTTTCCTCCTAGCAGAGGGATCTAAAACTGGAAGACATTGGATTAAAGTAAGGGGAAAGAGGATTAGAAGGGGAGCTGAGAAGAACTTTTTCACCCAGAAGGTGGTTGGAATCTGGAGACCACTACCTGAGTGAGCGGTGAAGGCAGGTACTCCCAACGTTTCTAGATCCTATAAGTTTCTAGAACCGCACTTGAATCGTCAAGGCATAGAAATCTATGAGCCAAGTGCTGATTAGTATAGATGGGTACTTGATGGTCAAATGTGGTGGGTCAAAGGTCTATTTCTTTGCTGTTTGACTTGATGACTCAATAGCATGACTTCTGGCTTTTTCCTTGATTCATTTGTGGTGGTACTTTTTGCAGAATTCAAACCCTTCTGCTGAATCCTGAGCACATAATCTAAATTCACAGTATGCAGTAAAAGCTGTCTAAGCAAGGATGTCATCTTTTGAATGAAATTTTCTCCTGAAACTTTCAGCTGGATGTAAAAGATTCTGTGGTACATTTCAAAGATGAACAGAGTTCTTCAGGTGTCGCAGCCAGAATCTAATTTTTAACAGACATCCTCAAAGCTGCTTGCCTGGTCATTTCTCTTGACTTCTGATGGGAACTTACTATGTGCCCAACTTTAGAAAGGTGTTTACATTTCAGAAGTACTTCATTGTTTGATATGTCCCAATATTGTGAAGGGCATTGTACAAATGCATATTTTTTTGAAATTTCTATTTAGCCCCAGACTTTTTTTTTCCTCTCTTGTCCTCACCATAAAAGGTGGTGTGATACTTAAAGTAAACTACATTTGGCAAATTTTGAGATTTCTTTTGGTGTTGCATCTACTAGAAACTGATTATCGCCCAGATCGACTTCAATGGTAGGAGAGTCACCCACTTGGCTCCCTTGGAGATGGGGACAAAATATAAGTAAAGGTATGGTTGTTTCTACTTTTTGGTTTACTTTGGAAAATAATTAAGGGGTAATATAGGGATACATTTTTCAAATATTTCCACAATGACTGGTTCTCTCAACTTTTTTATGCTTGCTTGCTTAAAAATGGTGATGTATGACAGGCCTTTATCCAATCAAGTGGCGAGTATTACTGTATAAATCTGGCAAATCCTCAGATTGCATTGCAATTGTGCAGGGGTTTGTCACTTTGAGTTTGGTATGCTTGTACCAAAAACCAAGCTATTTGGCTGGCTATGGGACATGGTGTTTCTGCAGGAGATGCACTCAGTTTCAACCAAGAGCAATGTGACTGCTGAATTTTATCCTTCAAATTTAACAGGGATAAAAGATTTCTGACTTTTGGTAGAATTTCAGCCTTCTAATTATGATTGCAAATGGTCTCATCACTACCATCTTGTTGACTAATAAGAGATGAACCAGAAATGTTGGCTTTGCCTGTAACACCAGATCCCTAAAAAAAAATGAACTTGATAAAAAAAAATATAGGAATGTACCTGGGCTATGGGATGAGTCCTTTCAGCCCAGAAGGTCTGTTTCTAGCCATTCTGGCCACTTGCCCTACTGGCTGCTCCAGATGTTAGCTTGTCAACAGTTTGTGGAAATCCCCAGGGCAGTCCCAATTCCTTAAAAGGAGTGGCCCAAGGTGTTATCAGCAAGAAATGTGCGGAAACTGGGAGGAACACTGAAAGTGTGGCTGAATACTGGAGATAGGACTTGGTTGCACACTTATCTGTCCAGGTCACCAGGGCCAACTCGATGCTGTGCCCAGGTATGAGATAGTTTGACACCATGCTGAGATAGGCCTGATCCTCTGGCCCCAAGTCTACATCAACTATTGAACTAGCAAGTGCACTGATGCATCATTTTACAAACTCTTGGGTGCAGTACCATTTGGAGGCATGGGTCTTTGCTGGCATTAACTGTAATTTCAGTCCTGATGCAGGGTTTCAACCCCAAAATGTCACCAGTTCCCATCCTTGCATAGATGCCGCGTGATCCACTGAGTTCCTTCAGCAGATTGTTTGCTGCAATTTCAGCAAGCTCTTTTAGCAAGCTATATAGGCAGAGTGGTTTGGAAGATTCTTTGAGTTACTGTCTTTGCCATTATCTCCCTCCCAGATTTTATTCTAGTTAGTGACCTGCCATTGAATGTGAAAAATAGTAAGCATTGGCAATTTGGCCCTTTTAGGCCTGCACCACCATTCAACATGATCCTAGCTAATCATACAATTCAATATCCTTTACTCCCCTTCTACCCATATCCCTTGATCCCTCTGGCATTTAGAAATCTGTTTGAATATAGTTAATAAGTTGACCTCCATTGCCTTTTGTGGTAGAGAATTCTATAGGTTTACTTCTTGGATGAACAAATTCCTCAGTTCTAAATGAGGAGCCATTCTATCATATAGAACCTTGAGTTAAGCTGCCACACTCCTGCCTACTGCTTTCCACCTTGACTTTAGCCACCCTCTTCTAAACTTGGGGAAAATGCTTGAGGAAATGTGATTCACTTTCCTGTCACAGGGCTGGGAGTGGATATGGCCAACTCATTCAACATAGTGCAGAGTATCTATATCTTGTGATTCTCATACCTTCATGTACTTTGAATACTGGGTGGATAGCATCAACAAAAGTTGTATTACTTAGATGTTACCAACCAGCAAGCTTCTGATGCTTGAGCTGAATTTTTAAATGAATGTCCAAGATCAATAGGAGGAAAGGTTCATACTACTCACGTGGGGAAAATTGGTTTTGTTTCATTCTCAATTCTGTTCAAATATTTTTATTTGATATAAAAGAAGGTAGGCAGAGACTTTCTGCATCTTAAGCATCTACAGCACTAAAATTACCATGCATGTCTATCATTGTTGCCTCTGTTTTAATTAACAACAAAATTCTTTGGTTGTTAAGGATATAAAAGGACATTAAAAGCTCTCGCAGGTTTCTAAATTAATGTATAATTAAGTGCGCAGTGTTAGAAGCAGGAAGTGTTTTGCGGATGCTGTAACTCTGAAATGAGAGTCAACACAAGATTCTGCAGATGCTGGAATCTGGAGTAATCCATCCAGCATTTTGTGTGTATTATAATGAGAGTCAACCTTTTGAAGTGCGAAATGGAATTAACTTCTCATACTTTTATTTGGTCAGAGATTGAAGTCATCGTTTAATTAGCACTTATTATGTTTTTCCTCGTTGTACTTGAATTGAGTGGCTTGGTGGGCCATTTAAATTAAAAGTTGGAGTGGTTCCAGAATTGTTTGGCTCTAGGTTAGTAAACCAGATGTTTTCTTTCTAGACTTTCATGGGCACCTTTACAGGTATTAGATTTTTGATTATATTCCTGTTTGGACTATCAGTCAGGCTTCTGGATTGCTTGGAAAAATTAAATGAGAAAAGTCTTTCCTGCATTCACTCAGAGACTCTCTTGTTTGTTCTTCCTCTTATCATAAAGTTTATTTATCTCTTACTTCTTTCAGCTTTGATAAAAGGTCAATGCCTGGAAATATTAAATTCCACTTTTCACAGTTGCTGCCTAACCCCTTTCCAATATACTCTATTTACATTTCACTCTTATTAAAGTTGGGAAAGAAGCTGGAATTGTATTCTTTTTTTTAAAGAACGTTTTCTCTTCCACAGGTGTGCTGAGTGAACTGAAAGAATAGTACAGAAAACAATTCGGGAATCAGTATGTTCCGGAAAGATGTGAGCTTTAGCAAGCTGTTTCATGAATCATTTTGAAAGGCAAGTTCAACTGACCTTAAAGATAATTTATCAGCTTCTCCCATCTTCTCAGGTAAAGTGACAACTTTGTGATGGCAATTTTCCTCTTCCCCCTGGACAATTTGTCAATGGATTTTTTGTGTTTATGACATCTTATTATTGATCACTCAGAGATGGACTTTCTTTTGCATCATCAAAATATTTCATCCCAAAATAAAATTGTATCATTTTTCCACCACAAGGAGAGCTTCTAACTCCTCATCATAATTGAAATTCTCCAACATATTCTTTCCAATGTATTTCTAAGTGAGGTGTCCAGAATTGCTCATTGTACTTCAACTGAGGCATAACTAATGATATATAAAATTTTAGAATGATTTTTTGCTTTTATATGCTATGCCTTTTAGTTGGAAGCCCAAATATGCTTTTTTTTAAACTACCTTTAAACTTGTTTTGCCACAATTATGAATTTTTGTATATGATACAACTACACATACCAAAATTTTACATTAGTTTTGTAGTATGTTTTCTCATTTCACTTTATTTCAGTTTTGCTGTAATGAAAGTGAGCCTGACGTCTTCCTAGGTTTGACCTTATTATCTACTAGAGTGCTACAAGTTTTACTCATGGTTCCATATCAGTTTGGATCAGGGAAAATCATAGCTCGGTACAAGGTTAAAGATCCATTTAACGTTGTTTGCATGGCTGGTGAAAATTTTAATAATAGAGTTGATTTCTTAGTTGGTGGCATTATCTTCCAAGTGCTCTGTTGAAGTGTGTCCTCTTTATTTATTAAAATGATCAGTGTAAAGGCACTAATGCTGACCTTTTACATTTTGAAAATTTTGAAAAGAAAAAAGCTTAGAACCTGATTGGAGTTCTTCACAGATGGTGTGTATTTGAATGCTCTGAATTAGCTACATAAAAATAATTTTGAATCACTTTGCTAAGAACTGTAAGATAAAGATGGACTTGTACCATTTGGTAACATGAATCTCTGAAGGGATAGTCAGGGAAATGGAAGCTGGGGCCAAAGTTACTACTGATGACAGGTGAATAATAGCAGATGAGAATTTTAGATGATAAATACAGTACCAAACAGTAGTCTATGGATACCACAACTCTCTTCAAACACTCAGGTTTTCAATGGCTATTATCTCTGAAGTTCATGAAGTTATTTTCACTTATTTAAATGGAATATTTTTCAATTCTCAAAAATTATTACAACTGCAATGCCAAAAAGAAAATAAGAGTGAAGTAAATTTCTATAGCATTTTTGTTTCCTTTCCAATTAATGTTCAGGTCATCTTTTACAGTTGTTAAAGGAGCATTTGTCCATGAAGGGAGAAATTTGTGAAACCAACATCAATCTCTTCCACTTTTTGATGGGCAAAGATGCCGTCTTCAACTCGTAAAGGGGCAGCAAGAGATCCAGAGGTTTCTGAGCTGTTCTTTAAAGATGATCCAGAAGAGTTGTTCATTGACTTGCATGAAATTGGACATGGGAGTTTTGGCGCTGTGTATTTTGTAAGTAAGAACTTATTTAAAACTTTTTATGGAATAGTTGGTCATACAATTTGAAATGCCAAGTTGAATATTAAACGTTATAGTAAGTGTTTCTTAATAGAACTGTTAATGTAAACAAGACTGGTGTTATTTGTCTCCTTACTGAAAAACACAGCACTATAATAACTTTCTTTGAATCAGTAACTTTGTGACTTTGAGTATTAATAATTCAGAAAACTTAATGGATTTAGGTTGCCCTATTAAATAGACATTGGTTTTCAATAAAAAAACTGAGCTAGACTTGCTAAACCCAACACACAGCCTAGAGTCACTACATGTGGCACTTGCGTGGTTCATATGCAGACAGTCATGTTTGCTGGCTCTCCGTTCCCTCGAGTTGAGCAATGATGTCTTGGTAATGGCTATGCTTCAGATGGTATACTGTACAGTTCATGGTCTCGTAATGTTCCTGTTCAGCTTATCAGAAGGCAACGCTGCAGACAGAGCTTAGTCTCCTATCAAAGCCATTGAGGATATTTAACTGCTTGTAAATCTGATGTTCAGAATATTCAAAAAACTATATTTAAAATTAATAAATTCCTTAAAGGTTTGTGTCCTCAACATTTTGATTAAAAACTTAAATAACCAAATTCCCCTTTGGCTACTTATCCAGAAGTCTGGAATTAAGATTGAAACTGAGAGCTCCAATCCTATGCATTATCTACCTGATGTAGAGTCAAAGAGGCAATTTCCCCAGGATTATGCTTGAGAATCCCACTTGCATCATACTTCATCTCTGGCCTCTGTGGAGTGAAGTGACAGTTGTGTCCCACCTATCATTCAATGATTCTTGGATTCCAAATTCACCAATGTGGTTTTGGAACTTTTGGTTCTAAATCAGCAAACTTTTATCCTGATGTGTGGCCTAAATATACCTTAAGAGAAGGTGCAGAGGAGATTTAAAAGAGTAATTTTGGGAATGCGGGATCAATTATGTGGGAAAATGAGAGAAGTTGGAATTGATTTTCTGAGAGCAGTGGAGATTAAAGTGTTGTTGACACCTAAGAAGACTTTTGATGGTCTTTGTTGACACGTTAAATGGCTATCAGAGGAGAGAGAGCTAAGAAAATTTGCAAACATAACAGTGAGGAAGACAAGATTTTTTTTTAAAAAGAGAAGTGATTGGTTTTGTGCTGGACTTTTTCTTCAATTATTATCTACATCTTTTGCCACTAGTCTTGTGTTTTTCTTGCTGGTATCTTGGTCAGCTTCTTCCTTCTGCATATTATTGTTTGGCCAAAATAATTTTGTTTTATGGATGTTTTTCATAGATGGGATCTACATGCTGTAATAAAAACTTTTTTATTCTTTAATATTATGTATTTTTAAAAAATTATGTGAGGTAGCATGCTGTAGTTCATTGGAAACAGCAAAACAAATTTCATGCACTGAATATACTCCGGTTCCTGTTCTCCTGACCGAGATGGAAACAGTCCCAGTAAGATTATTTTACCTGTACATATAATTTCTAAGAGAATTATTCAAATTTGAGCTGTTCAAGGGTCAACAAAATGCAACTTTTATGTCAAAGTGCTTTTGTTTGACTGACAGTTGTGTTGAGACGTCAAGTGACATTGGTTTTATGTTGTAAATTTCTTCTAGCACCATGTTTGACATTATTTCTTATATAATGGTAGGATTCTCTACTTCTACATTGCAAGTTCCACTGCTTCAACAGTCAGATCATGACATTTATAAATCAATGTGAAACATGGTGCTAACAACTTTTTTTTGCTTTGAATGTTTTTAAACTTCCAAATCGTTCATTCATGATAACTAATCACATTTTAGCATTTTTATTTCATTCACTAAAAAATAAACTGCTGGTTTTACTCCTTGTTTCAGTGTTGGCTACCTTTTGTGCCTTGCTTAAAAGAGCATTCTGCCTGAGCCCAGCAAGATGGAGTGTCATCAACCATGGATGGAATTTTGAGTCCTGAGTCTGTCCTTGTTGAATCTTACTTTATGATCATTTATGTCAAACTGTGGGTTTATCCAATTCAAGTTGAACATGTTAAAACTCTGTAGATTTATTCATACACAAGATGAATAAGTAAGGGTTTCCCTGGCAAACCCAACACTTGCAGCTGCCCTAAGTGATGGTGAAAGGTGCCACCTTAAACTGATGCTCTCTGTGGTGAAGGTACATCACTAGTATTGTGAGGTAGGAAATAGGTTTTTTAATCAAGAGAAGACGAAGTTATATATTTCCAAATCAGAATGGCCATATGGTAATTTTCAGTTGGTGGTGTTCCCAGCCACCTACTGTCCTTCCCTTTGCATTTTTTGCAACTGTAGTTTTGAAAGATGCTTTGAAAGAAATTTCAGTGAGTTTTGTAAATGGTCCCCATGTCACTGCCAGAAGTGGAGTCCAAATTTAAGGTGATGAAAGGAGTTTCAATTAAGCTGCCTGCTTTGTTCTGGATATAGTAGAGTGATGTTGGAGCTGGTTGTTTCAGCAAGGAGCGAATAGTCAGTTGTACTCCTAATTGGATTCTTATAAATGAAGGAAAGATTATTAGGATTCAGGAAATGAGTCATTTGCCACACATTCCAGCAGAAACTAGCTCATTTAGCTATGATATTTATGGAGTTATTTCAGTTAAACTTTTATTCAGTGGTGATCTCTTCATCCTATTGTTGCTCTGACCTCTGCCTTCAGCCTTCTACATTGATCCAAAAATGCCCAATGCAAGCTCTGGGGCAGGACGTCATCTACTCCACATTCAATATTGAATTTAATAGTTTTCTTTGATCACCCATTTTAAATCCCTTTCTCCACTGTTGTGATAAATTGTCAGGAAGGGACAGAACCTAGAAGAAAAATGCAAGTTTATTGTCCTGGGCTTGCATGCCCAGAGTATAAGTGCTATGAAAACTGGCTTTTTACAGCAGCGTAGTACATTATATGCATTTAAAAAGTAGGGTCTAGGTAAGAAAAAATGCTTATTAGTCAACTTAAGCCATATTATAAAAAATGCTAAAATGTCTAAAAATGTTGAAAAGGCAAATATAAAGGTACTGTGTCTGTGCAAAGAATTTGTAGTAAAAGTACAGAAATTAATAACACAAATAGATGGAAATGATATAATTGTCATTTATGGGGTCCAAGGTTGGGAGCCAAGGATACTCGCTATTTGGGAAGTATGGGTAAAAGGGAAGTATAGGCAAAAAGGAAAAGAAGATAGTGGTTTTGTCAGTAAAGGATGAAATTGGGACAAACGTGAGTGAGGATATTAGCTTAGAAAATCAAGATGTGGAATCAGTCTGGGTTGAAACACCAAGCACAACATTTTGGGAGTTGTCCGTAGACCTCTGAATAATGGTGGTAACATAGGAGGTGGCATCAAAGGAATTTAGAGATGTAAATAGCAAGAGTGCTACAATAGTTTTGGGTGACTTTAACATGCATATGGCCTAGCCAAGCCAAATTGG
>JARFYF010000046.1:12150241-12169395 GCA_030265395.1 Rhina ancylostomus
AGCTAGCCAGTTGGATATAAAATTGGCTTGGTGGTAGGAGACAGTGTGTGGTAGAGGAGGGTTTTTTTAGATTGGAGGCCTAGTGGTGTGATGCAGGGATCAGTGTTGGGTCCCCGGTTTGTTAGGTATAGGAGTGATTTGGATGAGAATATGGTTGGCATGATTTAGTAAGTTTGCAGATGATGCCAAAATTGGTGGTATTGTGGATAGTGAAAAAGGTTCTCTAAAGGTGGCAGATGGAATTTAACTCTGACAAATACAAAATGATACATTTTTGGAAGTTAAACCAGGGTAGGGCACACACAATGTGTGTATAATTCTATTTTAAAGGTTTTAATAGACCATCACATTTTTTGCACAATTTATTATCTAAATTATTGCTTTGATATTACAGCTACCAATTAATATGTACCAACAACAGTAATTAATATTACAGACCAATTTGTCAGCGCCCCACAAAACCTTCAAGCTACATGGAAGGCAAGACATGGCCTCAGATGCAAGCCCTCGGACCACATCCATGCTCCCACTACCTTAGATTCCCACCTTTCATCCCTCATGAACCCAGGTTAATCATGGGGCGCGTGAACAAATGCCAAAATTTATTGAACAGTGCCTTGACTGTATGGGTTCAGTGGCACATACAACAACATGGGCAAAGAGAGATATCTAGGGGAAAGGTGAGCAAAGGCCCAACAAGTGTCTAGTGCATATCAAATGTCTAATCTTAGCACCTTTGTTAGCAAGGAGAAGGTTTGATTTGCCATACAGCTTCAAATAACTGACTAAGCACCAAGTTTGGGTCACCCTGAAACTATGATCTGTCCCAGTTCAATGTGCTCATCACCTCTCAGACCAGGTAAAGAATGAGAGATTGTCAGACCTATTTTGGCCATCTCGAGCAGCTCATTCCTCCATACTGTTTGACAATAGGCCATGTGGTCAACAATGGTACAGCAAAAGAAATTGGGTGCACAAGAGGTTGAGTTTAGAAGAAAGTGGAGATCTGAGGATAGTGTTATTGTAGGAGGTTGGAGATCAGAGAAAGTTCATAAATCAGTAAATTAGTTTATTATTGTCAGATGTACGGAAATACAGTGAAAAGTTTTGTTTTGTATGCCATCCATACAGATCATTTCATCACAACAGAACATCATTAAAAAAAGAATTGTCAAAAATAATGGTTGATAGGAACTGGTATTGAAAATTGAGATGTCCTTCGCATGGGGTTCACTGAACCTCTGTGGTTTAACCCTTGGCGGCCTGGTGAGCTCTGTTGCTTTGACGTGACCACAAAATCCAAACCAGGATAGAATTCTTGATTTACTGTGTACTCTGAAATTGCTAGCACCATTAATATGCAAGATCTAGTATTGCCCATTCACAGAATATTACAGAAAACTTCACCTGCTTCATTGCCACTGTACCAAAACAACTTGGAGCAAAATGAGAAGTAGATTATTCATTGGCCTTGTAGCTTNNNAAAACTCTTCAATTCCTCCCATGCAGTGTTCCATATTAAGCACAAATCCAACTTACTGGCCAAGAGATCCTGACTTAAGAAATTAGTTGGGTATTTGCTCCTTTTTTCTCTTTAAACCTCAGCTGCTTTGCTTCATTCTGTAAACTAGTTCACTGAAACAGTTTACGTTACCATGTGATGAGTTCTCAATGTTTCAAATTCTACCAGCAATTTGAGAAATAATTTTGGATGTTGGTTGACCACTGTCACAATTTTAATTCAGAAAGTTCTGGCTTCAGGTCATGTTTATTATTGAGAGAATACTGAAATATCAAAATGCTTTTTTTTTTGAGAAGACCTTAAACCAAGGTCCTATCTGCCTTCTAAGGTAAAAGATAGCACAAAGCTCTTCAAAGGAGAGCAGGTGTTATTCCCCAGCGAGCTGACTTTTATTTCCAAACCAGATTATTTAACCATTATTACACTGCAGTTGTGGGAGTTTGCTATGGACCAACTGGCTGCTACAGCTCCAATACTACTACACAGTGTCCCTCCTCCTGACTGGGGTCTCTAGCACTAGCCCTCTTATAGTCTTTTTACTCCTGACGATATTTTCATAAACCCTCCTATTGTCCTGTTCTTCACAAATTTGGTAACAATGTAGCACTTACGAGTTCTTGTTTCAGATCAAAATTATTACTTTATTAATTCTGCGTGGTTTGCATTAAAAGGACAGATTTAAACATTGGCTGTCCTTTCTTGTATGTGTGGATCAAGTAGGTATCTTGGAACTGTCATGACAGTTTGAATATCTGGCTTGTCAAGTTAACCTGCAAGTTAATATGCAAGTGGGCTTAATGTACATGTGTATTCTGAATCTCTTAATTAAGTTTGAAACATTTGAATCTTCAGTACACTATAAAATGGTTGGGGAAAATGTATTTATTTGGTGCCAGCACACATTAAAACATCCTAATTGGAAAGGTTCTACTAGATTAATCACAAGTGTTGAATTTTAATTTATATATATATATATATATATTAGTATTCACATTGCTTAAAATGGCACTGACACAATTCACGTTGCAGATCACTGGAAATGCTAATCTACAAATTGATTGAAAGAGCTATATTGTTAGACTCCTTATTGGCCCTTCTTTAAAGAAAAATCCCTTGTCCATTAATACATTTCAACACTTGTCATTCTGTAATGCTGCTTTCCATTTGTTTTCACTTGTTCTAAACCCTGGATTTTCAAACTTGGGTAACATACCTCAATTCAGCGGTTGAGCTTGATAAAGTTAGAAGAGGTCTTTTAGGGCTTTTATTCAATGTTCTGAGAGTTAAAGTGGAACATTAGTGAGGAGGGTTGGAATTGGGTTCTTTCAGAAGAGTTTGTCGCACCTCTGTTTCAAAGCTATTGTGCAAATGATGGTAAATCTGTGGGTTTGCTACCATCTCAATGCAATCGAGTCACTGGATAAGCTATTAATTAAGGAAATGTAGTTTTTTGAAGATGGAACTGGTAGAGTAAAGGAACACCTGTGGATGCAATGTTCTTAGATTTTCAGAAGACCATTGATAAAGTTCCACAGAATAGGTAGATGTGCAAGATTAAAGCATATAGCTTTGTAGGTAATGAAATAGCAGAAAGTTGGATCGAAACCTTGGTTGACAGGCAATAAACTGACAAGGAATACAGGTGACCCATCATTACAGGATTGGTGGGGTGGTGGTCTGTGTTCCTAGAAAACAGTTGTATTCCTTGTGTCAAGAAACAAGAAAAGTTGTGCTCATTGATTTTTTTCTCTTAGATTCTATACGAGCGAATTTTATTCCATACAGTATCTCAAATCTTTGGGTAATGATTTGTGAATTCTGTAACCCAGGGGTTCCCCTGTATTTTTCCCTCAGAATGTTATGTAGTATCTAGTAGGGTACAACAGGGATTGGTGCTTGGCTTCAGCTTTTTGTCAATGGTTTGGATAAGTGAACAGAATGTAATATTTGGAAGTTTGCCAACAACACTAAACTCTGGGGTTGTAAATTGTTAGGAGGATGTAAACAATTTTTGAGGCAATTTAGACAGATTGTGTGAGTGGCAAAACCTTGGCGGACGCAGTATAACTTGGATAAACTTAATCCACTTCAGCTGGAAAAACAGAAAGGGGCCATATTATTTAAATGGTGTTAGTTTGGCAAGTATTGATGTACACAAGGAATTGGAATTTCTTGTACAACAGTCACAGAGCGAGCAAGCAATCAAGAAAGCAAATTGTGCATTGTTCTTGATGGCAAAAGGATTTTAGTGCAGGCAAAAAGATGTCTTTCTACAACAATTAACCAGAGCTTTGGCGACACCACGTGTGGAGTATTGAGTGCAATTCTGGTCTCCTTGTGTGTGTATATATTTTAAAAAGCAGACCAGACTTGCCAGAGAGGAATGCACTGAAGGTTCACTGGACTGATTCCTGGGATGACAGGAGTGCCATAGGAGGAACAAATGGTCGAGCACATTTGTATTCACTAGATTTTAGAAGAATGAGAGAGTATTTAAATTGTGACAGGGCCAGATAGACTCTTTGAACCACTACCATGCACAATGACTTGTGGAAGACAGAAGGGAGATGTCCTGGAACCCTGTTCTTGGGGAGGAGGTTTCCCCTCACTGAGGTCTGCCAGGAGGTTTTGGACTTGAATAAGAAATTTGAAATCAGATGAGGTCAGACAGGGTGATGAAACTGTGGAATTCTTTACCACAGAGGGATAAAGAGGCCAAGTTATTGAATATATTTAAGAAGGAGATAGATAAATTTCTTGTTGCTTCAAGAGATACAGAAAGAGAGCAGGAATATGGAATTGAGATACTCGATCAGCCATGATCACACTGAATTGCAGAGCAGGCTTGAAGAGCTAAATGGCCTATTGGTTCTATTTTTCTGTATTTTTTGCTTCCTGTGCTAATCCCATATTTAATTTCTATATTGTTTTTTGTTGAAAAATACTAACAATCTCTGTCTTGAATATACACAGACTTGAGCTTCTACAGCCCTCTGGGGCAAAAGAATTTCCAAAGATTTGTTGTCGTTTAGGTGAAGATTTTGTTTTTAATCATTGCTGTGCTGAATGACCAATCCTTTGCTTGTATACTCTGACCCTTACTTCAAAATATCCCAGCCAAAGGAATCATTGTTCCTGCATTTACAATATTAAACCCTGATAAGAATTTTTAAGTTTAAAACAGAACACTGGAAGCACTCTGCAGGTCAGGTAGCATCAGGGGGGAGAGAATGTTTTTGTTTCAGGTCAAGGACCCTTTATCAGAACTGTTAAGGTGAGAACGCAAGTGTGGTTTAAGTTGTAGAGAGGGGAAGATGAAGAGAGCAGAAGAAATGTCTATAATAACATGCAGACCAAAATTGTCAAGGTAATTATGAAAAACTGGAACAAATTGAAATGGGAAAGTACACCCACATCTGTGTGTTACCTGAAATCATTAAACTCAATATTAAGTCCCAAAGGGTGCAATGTTTCTCGTCATTACTTGAGGTGAGGTGTCATTACTTGAGCTTATGCTAGGTGTTGTTGGTACCATATAGAATGCTGAGGACAGACTAGCACGGAGAATTGAAGTGACAGGTGACTGAAAGCTCAGAGTTGCCTTTGCATACTGCAAGAATTTTATAAGTTCCAATGAAACCACTTCCCATTCTTCAAGACTGGTGAGCTTAGTACCAAACCCACTGTCTCAGGAATCAATCTGGTGAGCTTTTGCTATAAATCCTAGTTGCAGGTATATTCATCCCTAAAGCATGGAGACCATACTTGTGCAAATTATTCCTGATGTCTCATTAGGACCCTGTTTCCTTGCACTTGTTTTCTCTTCCAATGAAGACCAATGTACAATTTCTCCTCCAATGTTGTAAATGCACGCTAACTTGGAATGATTTGTTGTGTTGGATGGAATGGGTGACCATTGATATGAAGAGGTATAATAAGCTCAAAAATGGTATTGTCAAGTGTGCACCCTTCTGTTTTTGTGTTTAGTATTTTAACAGGAAATATTTATGAAAATGTGAATGTTTTTCAATTTTCACATTACCATAAGTCTAGCATAATATTTAATGTCACTTTTGCCACTTTTTACAAACCCAATTTAAATAACATTCTTGTGAAAGTTTGTATTTCAAGTTTATATTGGGTTTGGAAATGTTCTACTTTACAGCGGAAAGCATGTAATTTAAAATCATTTTGCTACTGAATTTATTTGTATCACTAAACTTTTCTCCTAGAACTATTGTTTTTGACATGGATCCAGTCAATTAAATTCAATATTGGAAAGATTAATATTTTAGCAGATTTGATGAGAATTATTTTATTTCTCAGTATGGACATTTTGTCATTGCAAGTTTTTAAATTGAAAAGTTATTTGAAGAAATATATATATACCAGATGTGCTGGCATGATTATTTCATAGTTGCTGTGTGATATGTTTCTATATGCACAAAGAAAATCTGTTCACAGATCTGTAATTTATCATGCTTGCATTGTTTATTTTTATGTTGATCTTTAAATGTTGAAAAAAAATTGAAATATGAAAAGAATATTTTGCCTAAATAATCTGCTTGAATGTGATGCAAAAGGATTTTGCTGCTGAAGGACTGCCAGAGATTCAGGAAGCATCCCACAACTGATCAGCTGACTCCTCTCCTGCAATGTGTTGGTTATTCATCTCACTGCTCAGCTGCAGTGACTGGTACAGCTAACTATGCATTTCGTATGGTGCTTGCAAAAGAAGCAGAGGTATAACAAAGGTATCCAGCAGGGAAAACACACAGTTTGACGTCGGATTTGTTTTATCCCATTTCAGCAGGATCATGTATTCATAAGGGATGAAGCAGGCCAGAAAGACTCACGGCCTGATCTGCGGCCTACACCGTCTCTCCATAGTCGGGCCTCTCTTCTTAAGAACCGAGAGCATTTTGCTACAATTAGAACAGCATCTCTGGTAAGTAATGTCAAACAAAGGGTTTTTGTATGTTCCTTTTTTCTCTGCAGTGACTGCTTGTGCTAGTTAATGGCCTTAATCTTTTAAGTCCAAGCATAATTTCTTTCCTCAATCACTAATTGTAAGGAATTTGTCCTGTATTAACCGTTTAAACACAAGGTTTGTGATGCTTTTGTCTTTTAATTTTAATGTTTTAGAATGGTTAAATAAATGGAGCAGAGCTTCAGCATTTAAAACATTGCAATTTTTTAAAGGATTTATGGTCGCAGAGACTTGATCTCCAATGGATAATCTGTTGAAGCACTGAGATGGCTGGCTCTCAATGTAACCAATGTCAGTCTGAAAGCAAGTATGCAGTCTTGCATTGTGCATTACACATTTTATGTATGTCCAGGTTGAAGGAAGGCTATATAATATTAACTTGCAAAATGTTTTGTATCAGGCCCTGCTTGAGTATTTAGAACATGAGTGGGTTATTATTGTAGTAAAATACTTATATAGTATAAGATTTAATAAAATTTAAAACGTGTTTTCCCCTTAATATATTTTTTGAATATTATTAGCATATAGAGATCAGTCACAAGTGCAACCTGAATTCAAATTGATTTGGATTTACTTTTAAAAGTAAACTTGTCACTCTTTATTCAGAAAGCATCAATTAACAGTCCAGCAAACCAAACTATAAGCCATCTTGTTTCTAATATATGTTGTAATTTGAGGTTGAATATGCAAGTGAAAAGGTAAAGTCCAGCCAGGACATTATGTTCTGGCTAATTGTGTATAAAATAGTATAACTTGTTACATGGAATGATGTTTTAATTGATTTTAAAATGGGATATCAATGGCTTTACTTGTTTCAGGCATATTTAATTGCACTTTATACATGTCACTACTGAGGGAACTACTACATGTAATTGTGATTTTTGTGCAAGTTATTGCATTGTAAGATTGGTGTGTGCACAAGTAGTTTCAGTTTGATAAAGTAGTTTCATCAGGAATGTGAAATAATGTCATCTGATGGCATAGAGTTATCTTGATCCCTCCAATAGTGGAGGTTATGACATGCACAGTAAATGTTAGCTACCGAAAATGTATTACCTCTGTTTAAAAACATAGCTTTCTAATGGTGGATTAGAGGTTTATGGATTTTTTTTCCAATCCTGGATGAAAAGTTGAGTAGAACAGGAATCTATCATAAAATTAAATTGCTCACCTTCTCTCCCTGTTAAAATGAACAAAGGTTGAACAACTTGTGCTCAATTTTCCTCATGCATCTCAGTGATAAGAGAAAAGGTTTTCCCTTTTTTATTTCCAGCTTTTCCTGTTATACTTTCCTATCATAAAAACAAACCAGTTTCTCAACATAACTATTTCTTTACCATCATGCATATATTCTTGCCATTGTTTGCTGGTGGCTTTAAAAAGTTGCCTGTCCATTATGCAAGTGAACGTATTTGCTTTTCTGCTTGTTAGGTTAGCTTTAGTAACATTTTCAATTACAGAATTAGTAAGCTTTTATACCAATCTGGTTTAACCATATTGGATAGTGTTATGCACTTGGGCAGAAATGGTCCTGTTACAATATTGAGTTATTTTCTTATAGTTTTTTCTGTTTCAAATATTACATTTTTGCATGGTACACTATTTTCAATGTAGGGGAAAGAACATTGTAGGTTTTGCTTTTTTTTAGTTTGAGTGCAGCTTATTTCTTCACTTTTCATATGCATATACTACCCTGCATCTCACTGCATCAAAGGTATATTAAGTATTAAATATTATAGATTGACATTTTTGTTTGGTAATATTAAACATTGCATTTTTAAACAATCCACTTCAAGAGTATTCTTTTTTGGCAAATTTTTAATTATATCCTCCCCAAGCCTAGCAGTAGAGTTCTGAGTGAGACTGCTTTTGATTAATTGTCGTGGTGACCTTCCTGAAAGATGAAGCCAGCCTATGAAACGTTCCCATCATGTTTGTCTGATTGAGAGGTATTAAAATTCATCATCTGAGGGAGATCAGAGTTAGTTATGCATCTAGACCATGGGTATCTAATATTTCAGATTTGGAGGAGCATTTTCAGGTCTGAACACTGGAGAACAAAATTGTTGTTGGCACTCTTGTAGGTCCAACTTTACTAACAATACTTGCATTTCAGAGAACTGTGGAACCTCCTGAAGCAGTTCTTAACTGGAAGATTGAGGCTTTACTTCAGCATTTGTTAAATGGTTGCACCCTACCTGTACTGTTGCCAGTAAGCCTGAGGGATCCATCCTGCTTCAGGAATATGCTGCCTATGACTTAATAGATGATTGCCCATCATCCTATCAGTTTTCTCAGTGAACCCCACCCCAAAACCTTCCTGCAGATACAGCAATCCGCTTTCTGAAAGCCCCTTCATCCAGCAGTCCCTTCCCCATGTTATTTCCACGGTAAACTTTCTTGATCTCAAAATGGGAGATTATTAAGCAAATTCCTATTCTACTGTGCTTGGCAACTTGGGACTAGAATACTGAGGATTCCCCTTGAGCAGATTAGTTATTCTGAACATGAGTTTGTCACCTTACTAAGTATTCACATTTAGGTAATGTTTAAAATTGGATTATTTTTTAATACAACTTCTGAAAATCACTCAGCTATAGTTTCTCATATTTTTATCACCTCTATTGCAAAGTGGTAGCACTTGGCACTGATTGCAAAGAAAGCTGCCCTCAAAAATCTTCCATCCCAATTGTGGGCTTTCCTTTTCCGATGAGGATTTCTATCAGGCATCAGTACAAGGGATCCCTCATGCAGAGAAATTATGATGTCATTGTGCTGGCTGAGCACCCAATCACATTGAGGAATTCTTAAGCAATTCAAGAGTGAAAGAGCATAACATAACTAACATTCAAATCATTTTACCAATTGGAACATATATGATGTAGAAGCTGAAAAATCACCCTTTTAAAAATTAAGTATATTTAGAAACAGTTAAGTAGTTACGCTACTTACATCAGAATTTTAGGATCTAGATGTTTGCTAAGCAAGAAAAATAGCATGATATGCCACCTTAAAAGCTCAGTTATATCTCACATAGCAACAAATATTTTAATTATTTTTTTAGTATAACCAATTGATAAAATGACAAAAAAAATTTATTTGATTCTGTTTTAGAAGGTTGGTAAATGGTGCAACTTGCAAAGAATCACCCTATCAATGATTGTAATAATATTAAACTGTGCACATGCAGAAATCCTAAAAGTCAAGGCTCATTGTGGTAGTAATGTGAGCACTAATATTTATGTTATTATTAATTTGCAAAATTCTAGCCTTTTATTTTACTTGGTAGTCAATCTCTCCCGTTTTACATTTTCCTTACAAATTACACATACTTCCCATTATGAAAATAGAAGTATGCAATTTGCATGCAGCCTTTTGTGGTTTAAAAAAAACTGTAGTTAAAGTATTGTAGCAAAAGTTATAGTTGCATAGCTTTAAACAAAATATTCCATATTCAATAATTTCTACAATTCAGTTGTAGGTTTGTTTGTTTTATCATCTAATTTAGGTTGGACAAAAATAAAGCCACATGATTTAATTGTAAAGTTTAGGACCAGTGTAAGATTAAACTATATGTGGTAATATAAAAATAGATGTATGAATAGTTGTTGGTGTAGGTGGAAGGCTTACACTTTCCAGTGGACTAATGTCTTTAATTAATGGGAAAATAAATTTTATTCAATCAATTTTTATTTTGGTATGGAAGATGAAAATCACGGAGTGGAATTCTGATTCCCTCTTCTGAGGGAATCATGTGGTGGTTACCCACCCTAGAGTGATATGATGCTGGGAGATGACAAAATGAGGAAGTATCAATCCATAGCAATCTTTTGCTCTCGTTTCACTGGACAAGATGTAACCAGATGCAAGTTTCTTGTCTCATAGCTTGAAGCTTTTGAGTTCCTAAGCACATTTCATTTGTCAGTTTCTCTGCCCATCATATTAGAATGAACTATCTTCTAACTTGGGTGAAAAAAACAGCACTTGGCATTCATTGCATGGAAACCTATGAATCTGAGTCATGGGAACTGTTTGAGTTGGGACTTTCCCACTCCATATATATGTACATAATCTATATTAAGAAAATGTCAAAATCACCCCCAGTCAAATTTTAAATGCTTAATGGTCTAAAGGGCATATTGATCAGTCAATGGGGAAGAGCATTGAATTAAAGGTTTTAATAGTGCTGTGCTGTGGTCGAAACCTGAAACAAGTGACTTACAGTATTTTGGCTAGAAATCAGAAAATATTGACAGGAGGTTAGTTTCTTGTTGGTCAAAAGTAGTTTGGAATATATAACTTTTTGAAAGCATGATTTCCATGTATGAATGCAAACAATAACGTGGAGTAAATTAGTTTCTTTCCATTGGGATCATATTTCACTCTTCTTTGTTTTCATTCAGTTCAAGGGTCATGGATTGCTTGTTAATTTTTAAATGCAATTTAGATCTGATGCAGTTGTAAGATCAAGGTACTTTAAATAGGGAACTATAAATTATATGTGGCATTGCAAGCAGGTCATTAGTTTTTACTTTAACTTGATACTCAGTAATGTATGAAAGGTAGATATTTAAGAAGATGAAGAAATAACTGAACAGCCATGGCTCAGTTGAAAGTACTAATAAGATCACTGGCACAGAAGGAAACCATTGGCCATAAAACCCATGTCACATCTCTGTAGACTAATCTGGTCAATGCCATTACCCAGTATATCCTTCTAGCCTTGCAAGTTTATCTCTCTCGTGTGCCAATCCAATTTTTCTTTGGAATCATTGATAATCTCCACTTCTGCCACCCCTGTAGGCTGTGAATTCTAGGTAGTTACTACTTGCTGTATTTTTTTAAAAATGCTCTTTACGTCCCATTTGTATTCTTTGCTCAAACTTTAAATCTTTGTCCTCCAGTATTTTACCATCAATTAATGGGAATAACTTTGCTTCTGTCTACCTACCTAAGACTATCATAACCTTGTACAACTCTTCAAAACTGCCCCTTAACTTCCTTCCCATTAAGAACGTTCCCAGTGTCTTCAGCCTATCTTGAGGCTAAAAGATCCTCATCCAAATCTGTCTGTCGATTTAAATTTAATTTTACTTACAGCGTGGTAACAGGCCCTTCCGGCCCAACGAGTCTGCACCACCCATTTTAAACCCCTTATTAACCTACCCGTACGTCTTCAGAATGTGGGAGGAAATCCACACAGACACGGGAGCACGTTCAAACTCCTTACAGCAGGAATCAAACCCCAATCGCTGGTGCTGTAATAGCATTGCGCTAACTGCCACGCTACCGTGCTGCCCGCACAGAGGTGTGGTGATCAGGACTAGTGCAATATTCTGACTGTGGGTAACCAGACCTTTATAAAGGTTCAGATTGCCTTCCTTGATTGTGTATTCAGTACCTGTGTTAATGAAACAATATACTCTGCTAATCACTCTCAATTTATTCCTGCCAATTTCAAAGGTCCACCTACATATTTTGTGCTCTTCTGTTCCTGCACATTCTTTAAAACTATGCCACTAAGTCTGTATTGCCTCTGGCTGTCCCTTCTGCCAAAACGTCTTGTGGTGTAAGCTGCCTCTTTTTAATAGTTGCCTCCTGCCTCAGACCTGGTACCAGTGCCCCAATCCATCCTTCTGTGTGTCCCTAGCCTCATATTGACAATATTTGCCTTTCCACTTTGACTCTTGCTGGCCAGGAGTAATCTCTGGATTGTTTAAAGTTTTAATCCTGAAGGTATGACCATACGACCTCAGTGCTGCCTTCCGTACAATGTTGGCACTGACCTGTGCCACTCCCTTACCCCTGCAGAACATTCTGCACCCTTTCTGAGATGCCTTTTATCTTGGCACCAGGGAGGCAACACACTATACCTAAATCAGAAGATTGTAGGTCCACTTCCCATTCTAGATATTTTAACCAAAACTAATTTGACATTCCAGTGCAATAATGAGGAAGTGCTACACTTTCATAGGTGTATTCTCTTGGATGAGAGGCCTCTACTGTTAAATCATTTGAATGTAAAAAGTCCCATCCTGTTACTTTGAAGAGAAGGAGAATTTCTCTGTCTTGATCTATATATTTATCCCTAAACCAATAACTGAAAAATGTACCAGTCATAATCAAAATGCTTCATGCAAGTTGGCTACCTTGTTTTTCACATTACAATAGGGATAACATTTCAAAACCACCTTGGGTAACCATGATCGAAATCTATGAATACAAGTCGTGTCCTTTTTCAGTATATATCATTAGGTGAAATATCAGTGGCCTTTGCTGTAAGCAACTTAAACACTTTCAATCCAGAATGTGCATTTACTTGTGCAATATCTAACTTAAGGTAAGATGAGACAATCAAAAATCTATAGCTATTGTATTCAAATTTACTGCAGTGCATATTGGAAAAGCAAAATACTGTAGATGCTGAAAGTGCTCAGCTCAGTTGCATCTGTGGAGAGCAAAATCAACTCGATGTTTCTAGTCAATGACTTTCATCAGAACTTGTGAATTTTAAGTGGAAAGTTATTGTTAATTCAAAAGTTAATTCTGTTTCTCACTCCATAGATGCTGAGTATTTCCAGTAAGCTCTGTTTTATTATAGTATAATGTTGTTTGATTTTATCTTTGTGTGCAAGAATATTCGCACTGTGGTGGCCTCAAACTAGAAACAAATTGCTAAATTTATCTTTTTTTATCATTCATATATGGGATATGGGCAAAGCTTATATTCCCAGTATTTATTGCCCATTTCTAATTGCCATTGTGAAGCTGGTATTGTACTGTTCAATTAAACTGTTCCAGCCCAGTTAAGATATTCCCCAATGCAGCTGAATAGGGAATTCCTGGAATTTGACCCACCAACAATGAAAGATCTGTGATTATAGCATAGGCTGGATGGTGTTTGTCCATACATCTCCTGCTCTTAAGTGGTTCAGATCTTTGAGACATACTAAAGAAATCTTGCCAATTTTGTCAAGTTGCATTTTATAAATGTTGCATGTGCAAGCAACAAAATGCTAGTAGTAGATGGAGTGAATGTTTAAGATGGTAGATGGAGTCTAATTAAGTGGGTTGCATTTGTACTGGACATTGTTGAGTTTGTGTGAGTGTTCTAAGAACTGTTGCTGACTACCTTATAGATTGGAGAAAGTTATTGGGGAGATGGAGAGCGAGTCGACTTTCACAGAATATCCAGCCTCTGACCTGCTTGTGGCTGATCCAATTATGTCATTGGTTAGTAGCCACCTCCTTTGATCATGCCATGGATTGTTTAGGGGAGGTGGTTAGAATATCCCATATTGGAGGTTGTTGTCTAGGACTTGCATGGCATGATTGTTATTTTTCATTTACTAGCCCAGTGTAAATGTTGTCCTGTCATGCTTTGTGCAGTTGTGAACTGTTTTTTTTCTGAGGACCCACAAATGAATGCATGTCATCAGTTATTGGGGTGGGGGCAGGATGAGGTCATTGATTGAAACAACTGAAATTATTCAAGTCTATGACACTGCCATGAGGAAATTCTCCAGTAGTGTTTCAGGATATCTTAATTACAACTACCCAATTGGCTTTTTGTTGTTTGAGATACAACTCCAACTTTTGGAGCATTCTCAGATTATTTACATTGAACAATTTTACCTGTGCTCCCAAATGCCAGTCAGTGCAATGCTGCATTGATGTTAAAGATCACTGGGATTCAACCATCTTGTTCTTGTTTTGGCCAAGGCTGCAACAAGGTCTGGTGGTGAGAAGTCTTCTGGAGTCTAGAATATGCATTAATGAGTAGGTTATTAGGTAACTAACACCTTCCATCATTTGGCTGATGATTGAGAGGAAGTTGATTTTCCTGGATTGGGTTTATTCTATTTTTTATATATGGGTGAGATATACCTGCAAGATTTTCTGCTTTTGTCAATACAAACACTTGAATTAATGTAAAATCTCTTGCCAGCTTCAGACTGACTAGGGGGTTAAGGACAAACAACCTAGCAATAGTCTTGTATGTCAAAATTACCTTCCACTAAGATCTTTCTGAATAAAATAAAACAAAACAAAAATTATTGGTCCCTATCTTCCTCTTGGGTGTAGCTGTCAATCAATCGAGTCAAATACTCCAAAGATCTTCAAGGCTGCAGGCATATCAAATGGCTTGATGTGAAGGGAAAACTTCATACATCGATCTCTCCCAAATCTGTTGATAACCTGCAGATCAGTAACAACTGAGCAGATCAATACTTATCCATATAAGTCTTGTATATCAAGGATGACGATGATGCTAATCAAACTGCAATGCACGTTTTTGCAGTTTGCGGGAATAACTTAATTGTGCATGTTCAGTATTTATGAAATAACTATTAAATAATCAAACTAGAATGTTCCATTTTAATATTCCTATTTTTAAATAATTAAAATTGGTCATCTTACTTTCATGATTTTATTCTTGCTACCAGGTTACAAGACAGATCCATGAGCATGAACAGGAAAACGAATTACGTGAACAGATGTCGGGGTACAAGCGGATGCGAAGACAGCACCAGAAGCAGCTGATGGCTTTAGAGAATAAGCTGAAGGCTGAGATGGATGAACATCGTCTAAGGTTGGAGAAAGAAGTAGAGACTCAGTGTAACAATGCATCCATTGAATTGGAGAAGCTGGCAAAAAAACAACAGATTTCCATGGAAAAGGAGGTAAGATAAATAAAAGGGATTCGGATGAAAATGAATATAATATCAATAATCTGGATGCCTTGGAAAGGAAGGAGACAGCCATATAAACATTTGGGAACTGTACAGTGTCTGAGTTATGTTTCTTAATATTATACTGGTTAGTTTCAAAAGAAAAGTGTGATATTAAGTCTGCAGTGGCAGGGAGGGATGGGTAGAATGAAGAGAATATCACTTGTAGGGTGAGATCAAATGATTTTAATGTGGCTGTTAAGTGGCCAATTATGCTGCTTTATCTTTGTAATGCGTTGCGAATAGCAAGACTGCAGAACATGCCGCATAAGCCAGACTATAAGAAAAAACTGACCAGAACAATGACTGGTAGAACTGGGCAGTTCTGATACAGACATAGAGTGAATTAGCTGAAGTTGGAGAATTTGATAATCAGAATCAGGTTTTTTATGACTGCCTTCTGTGACGTGAAATTAGTTGTTTTGTGGCAGCAGTAGTGTGCAAAGACATAAAATTACTCTAAATTACAAAATAGGGTAAGAGAAAAGGAACAATAAGGAAGTGTTCACGGTTTCATTGACCGTTCAGAAATTTGCCAGATAGTGGTTGAGGTATTGTTCCTCAAAACTGCATTGTTATCTGTACCCAGAGAATTGTCCCACACCATTACGTCAAATTTCCCATGCGTCCATCTACAGACCATGCAGATTTCTGGTGTTAGTTGCAACTTGCCAACATCACACTGACAACACTTGTCTCTCTCTCTCACATATTACGTCATTTCTTGGGTTCCCTCAACTTTCTCTGATTTGTGGCGCTTATTGTCCAACTTCCAACTTTGGAAGAGCAGAAACTTTTACCAACCTAAATACTGTACAACCCTAATATTAATCACTCCAGCACTGGGGATGTTTTAAGATGTCTTGGTCTTGAGCTCTGAAATTCTATCCTTTGTGTGATGCTCCTTTAAAACCTGAATTTTTGATGGTTTTTGATCATTTTTCCTTATGTCCTTATTTGCTTCTGTGGTAAGATTTTATTTAAAACACTCTCTTGTGCATTTGTTGAATTACTTTATCAGTAATCAAGGAATCAGCTTGGTCCACCTCTGAATCATGAGACTGACATTTATTGTGGCACCCTTTTTATTTCAATATAATATTGAGGTCTTTAATTGGCTAAAGCTCTGGCTTTGGATGTCCTTTGCCCCTCAAAGGAATATGCCTAATCTGCATCTGATCCATGTTCTCTTTTAAAACCTTTTATTGTTCCTGTACTGATATTTTTTCTCTACTAATCTTTGATTCCAGTCCACCTGAGCCAGATGCCTTTGCATATCACCGAAATTAGTTTTCCAGTTGAATATTTTCACATATGATATTCCCTTTTCAGCATCAATTGTGAACAAAATATTTTGATTACCCCTACACATTTTTCTTATTTTGTACTCCATAATTAGTTCCATACTCCCCGCCCCCCAATGCTGGAAATATACTGATCGAGAAATATCTCAGGAATACTTCTCCCCTCCTGGCCCTTGCGATCTTCCTATCTACATTGGAATTGTTGAAAGTACCATCTGTCTGAAGTTCTGGCAGTTTCCTGAAGTTTTCTATTAAGTTTGCTCTTCCATCTCCTTCCCATTATTTTGAGACCTGAAAAGTAATATCTTTATTCTTCAACTGTGTTCATATTGATCTGTCTGTTAATGCTCAAGTATGTTGCTCTGTTTCTCTTTCTGAGAATGTGTTGCATTAAGCTCCCATTTCTCCTATGAGCCTGATATCTATTCCTTCCATTAAATTATCTATGGGGCTACATGCAACTAAAACTCACCAACTGGATTTACCACGTGGCAGATTTGTAAAATGCTCAAGTTTTCCTTGAATTTTCCAGCCTTTTATTCCCTCTTGTTTCTAAAATTCTCTTTATTTTGTTTCTTTCCTAATGCAATGCCAACTTGAATCTTCTCTCAGATTGTTCATCATGTTGCCCTTCCTCTGGCTAAAGTAGCATTAAAATTCAATTTAAAGGTTATGTTATAAAACAATTTTAAATGGCTCTAATTATCTTTTTTTTAAAAAGCCTATCTGAACTCGAAGTTGTCAAAAAAGTTTTTTTTTCATATTTCTTAGATTTGCTCAAATTATTGGGCAGTATGATATGGGTTTAAATTCTTGTTTGATTTTATATAAGCCAAAACTTCCAGGTTCTTTGTGCTGGAAAAATTGTTTAATCTACATTTAATAATGGAGTGTCTAAATAGGACTCTGCTGTCTTAGTTTCACCGCTGTTGCCCTTTGCAGATGAATATTAACTCTGCTTCTTTCAGATGAAGATAGCAGCACAGGATGAGAAAAAAACACAGCAACAAATTGCAGCCCAACAAAAAAAGGAACTGACCATGTTCTTAGAAAGTCAGAGGCGCCAGTACAAACTTTGTAAGGAAAAAATTAAAGAGGTAAGTGTGAGTAGGAGATTGTGTTTTCAGATGGGAGGGTGTGCTGGGCTGAGGAAGTCACTACTTGAGGGAGTATTTATTTTCATGCAAAACTTGAAAAGTGATCCTGAATGGGTCTGAGAGAATGCTGGTCATGACATGCATTTTAGATCAGTCGTCTAAGTTTCTTGGTTCAAGAGCTGAGATCTTGCAAATCATCGTTGACCTAATTCAGAGAAATTATTTTGAATTTTCTCTCTTGTGATATAATCAGAAACTTAATGTGCATGTTGTACATAAATGGATTATTTAGGTTAATTTCATTTCCCAGCTTTCACATTTCCATTTCTCTTAGACAATGATAACATATTAGCAATCTTCCAACCCTCTGGAACTACATATGTAGCTGGAGAAGATGTCTAAATAGAGTGCTATTTCCCCCTATGCATCTTTTAAGGGCTTTGCTTTTTATTCGGGGCTAGGGATTTCTATTTTTGATAACACTAGACCACTTAATATGTTCCCTCCTACTTTTATTTATCACTTCCATTTCTTAACACTCTTTTCCCTTAATGTCAGCATCTATATCATTCCCATTTTCTGTCTTTAGCTTCTACACACATAGTGTTGCTTTGGTCTCTAATAAGACTTGTTCTATTTGTTACCCTCTTTCTCCATGTGTTTATAAAACAGCTTGGTAATTTCTTTGATTTTATCAGTATATTTTCATACACCCTCTCAGCCTCCTTAATTTCATCTATGCAATTTCTATACTTCAGGAGATGAATGAAGATCACAGTACACCAAAGAAGGAAAAGCAAGAGCGATTGTCCAGGCACAAGGAAAACCTTCAACACACACAGGCAGAAGAAGAATCACAACTTCTTGGCCGCCAACGATTACAGTACGATCGAAATTGTCGGGAGCTTAAGCGTAGGTTGTTGATCATGCGACACAATTTGGAGCAGGAGCATCTACGTGAGGTAAAATTTGGAGGAGAAATCAGACTTTTGTGTATATGTGAATCTTCTCATTTAGTATCTTCTACTTTAAAATAGTGGCATTAGTGTTGATCGAAATAGCAAAATGAGAAATATTCTCTGCTCTTCCTCTGCTGTCTTGACAGCATTTAACTTTAGACATGAGACAATGTTCATGAAAGAAAATCATAGTTCATTTTCAGTTCTAAGCAGTTTTTTTAATGTACTCAAGATTGGAAAACAAAATGCAGTTAAAGGACTGATGAATGCACGTCTATAACTGCCATTCATCTTTTTTCAGATAAGTCTCAGACCTCTGCAGATATACCAAGTCCAGATCATGCCGAGTGACTGATGCCAGTGGAGTAATAGTTGCAAGTGCATCTGCCACTCCACTGTGTCGTTGAGTCCCACATCAAGTCCAGTAGCGGAGCCCATCCATGCTGGGATTTTCCAGCATTACACTTGGGAATCTAACTCTGCAATTCTAATCCAGCCAGTTAGTTATAGTCATACTGCACAGAAACAGACCCTTCAGTCTAACTGGTCC